>JARWCS010364264.1:0-10507 GCA_034783895.1 Geukensia demissa | reverse complement strand
AATTTCTTCAAAATTTCAATATGGATGAAATATTTTGAACATAAAGAAGCTGCTGAGCAAGTTTCACTAATATCCATTAAGATTTGACAAAACTATGGGAGTTTGAAAAAGTGTGGACGCCGCCGACGGAATTTGGACTGCTATGTCTCGCCTTCAGAGACTTTCGTCGCAGGCGAGACAAAAATTGCTGTGTGCTAAGCAGAGAAGCAGTAACTACCAATTTTAGTGAATTTTGTTGACCTTGTCATGGATTGAGTCCACAAAGGTGTGCCTGCTAAAAATAGACTGAATTTGTTGTTTAATAGATGTAAAAAATATTGATATGGATAAGGAATTTTTGTAATTTGAGAAGTCATATCTCTGACAGATACATCTTGTTTACTGAATGTGCAAATAACAAATATTTGTGCATTCTAGAAAAAAATTATATATATATAAATATGTGCATTTCATTTCAGCGAAAAGAACTCAGTTGCTGTACTCTTACTGCAAAAGTTACCCTTCCACATTGTAGAGGCAAAGTAACAGATGTAACAAAAACTTTGATTGGACATGAAAATGTGTCAAATCTCCAATCCACCAGCTTCATACAAAACTACATTTTGTGATGTTTAAAAATGTATGACAGCATCTACTTTCCATGGATTGTCTGCCCTTGGAATGTTTAACATCTACTTTCCATGGATTGTCTGCCCTTAGAAAAGGCCAAAATGAATTTCCTATCTATTTGCATATCTACACATTGTGTCTTATGTTCATGGGGGGTGGTACAGGGTTATTTTCGTGCAACGTTTTTACCGATTTTTATTTCACGTGTTGCCGTGTTAGAGGGTCGTTATATGTCGTGTTTCGCGTGTCTTGATCAAAACGCAACGTGCAAGCCATATTCTAATTTTTCGTTCCTCGTGAAATGACATTTTATTTCTCGTACGTCCGTGTGCGGGACACCCTGTACCACCCTCAGAGATGCCAATGCAAGGTATGTGGGCAGACAGAAAGACAAACAGACAGGGCAATATCTATATATTTGTTTGTAGGAGTATAAAAATAGTTTGAGGAAGAGTCAAACTTTGGCAACTTGAATACACAAAGTACCAACTGAAACTGTTAAAAAAAATTGAGGTTTCAATACATTCAAAGAATGCTGAATGGAATTAAAGGGACATTCAAGGTACACACAGAGTTTGAATGATCCAAGTTGGAGCAACAAAATTTCAGTATTATATTTTTTAATTGCTGTTTGAAGTGTTAAACCTGTGGAAAAGTAATTTTTTTTGGGGGGGGGGGAGAGGAGGAGGTTAGTGCACTTCAAAATAAATTACAAGTATGAGAATGTAAAATTCTTGTAACACAAGATAGCTTAATTGATCATCACAGATAACTGTTACCACTATACATATATACACCATTAGAATATATAAATTGTGTAATACCACAACATACATGTACAATACACATAAAGATTTTTGTCAGAAAAAACACCCCTTACTGGAGAAATTAGGAGAAAGTCAGAGAAATTTAAGCAGCTTTGGAGTTTTTTACTACATACACATATATTTTTGTATGAAAAACACTCAAGTCTGACCTTGTAGATTGCAGGTGTAATTGGGAAAAAGAGAAATTTCTCCAGCCTTGGTGTTTTTCATACAAAACTCCCTGTGTGTACTGTACCTTATCACAGTGTGTATACTCATATACAAATAATTCACAACATTCATCCAATGTGTTAACTCAAACTACTGTATTCCTGGTATTAAGCACCTAGGGCATTGACGAAATCTGGAATTCTTTCGAGTCCCGTCTGAAGTTGTTTTTTGTTTGCACTGCACAGTTAGCAGGTTAGAATAGCTCGAAACAAATAATTCTAGTTTCCCTCCCCTACATTAAATGTCTCTATATCCAATTTGCTGTTTTCTAAAAGAATTTTAATTTTTCCATCTTGCAATACCTGGAGTTATCAGGATTGCTTAAGGATTTCAATCAAACTTAAGATGAGGGCGCTTATAGTGGGATGGGCATTTAATGCAAGGAATACGGTAATAATGACACTGATGTACAGTAAAACATAGAAACTTCTAGAGGTATAAGGGGAAATTAACAATCAGACATGTTTTTGAGCAAACAGGATATTGGAGGTTGCTGAACCCTTAGTGAATATATAGTAAAAAAATTGTAATAATAAAAATTTAATGAAAAAAAAATATTTCCAAATGAAATCAGATATTGAATCAGCACTATCTTAGAGGGAATATGAAACAAATCTCTTTGAGTGTCAAAATACAAGTTTTCCAATGTTGAATAAATATGGTAAATTTTTATATGTTACATATACATTTCTAAAAGTAACATCTCATCAGCAGCATTAGAACCAAAACATATACTTCGTCTAAGATCCAAATATAGTAAAAGAAGTACATAACTCATAAAAAATTGAAAAAAGAAGCCTAATATAACAGTAGGGAAAACTACCAAGTGCAATACGTTTCAAAACCCTTCCATATTTACAGAGTTTAGGATTTAAACAAATGTAGAGAATTTATGTAAAACATTGATTGATAAACTTCATGTCAAATCCACTACGTGCATGGGATGTGTCACAGTAGGTTTCACACAAATTTCCAATTATCCAAATTAACTGAGAAAAACTTAGAGTATACATAAAAATTAGAAACATACACAAGTTACATGAATTTTTTTCGTAAAGCATTTTTGTAAGAATTTTACAATTCCTGCCAAGGAGTTTTTCCTAGTTTATTGAAAAGTTAGAGGGATCATTGAACATACTTTATTCATATTCAAATTTTACTTTGTCTTTCTTTTTTGGATCATGTATTTAGATATTATAAATTTATATTGAAATGTAAAAAATATATATGTTCCAAGATTTAAGCAAAAAAAAAAAAAAAAACATGGCACAATGAGCGATCCAAAAAAGGAATCAATTTCTATTTAAATTCATGGACGAAATGAAATATACAGTTCATGAAGTAAAGAACACTGATAAACCAAGTATAAATATAACAATTTGGGAATTTTACAAATTACAATGTTGGAAAGATAACAGACATTTCTGAATTTTTTCCCTGACCATGATTATATGTTAATATTGGTAAGAATTCAAATTGTGTCATAATTATCTTCCCTGATTTACAACTATGATATTGCTATTGCTAACATCATCAAAAATTTTACTTGTAGCCCTAATTAAATCATCAAAATTAGTGACAATGTGAAATTACCCTCAGACAGTTATTTTATTAATCAGTTGCTCAGTCAAAGTTGTTCATTGCAGCAATATGCAAAAGGATTAGTTGTACTCCCATAGAATCTCATAAAGTTTTAAATCAAGGGAGATAATTCAAACTAAATTGGAAAGTTTGATATTGGTCAAGAAAAAAGGACCGCCAAAACCTTATTTAAACCCAAAAATCAAGCATGTCAAATAATTGGAAACTATGCTTTACACTTTTTAAAAAGTTTCTATTTTAATAGCAAAATACTTTTTCCTACTAATTGTTTCATCATTCTGAAGCTAAATTATGAAGCAGTTTTGACTATATCAATTATGTCATATTAAAAATTACTCACATTATGTATAATTTGGATATTTTCAAATATTTTACTGCAATATTTTAGATGAAAGAAAATTTAAGTTTAAGTAGAACTTCAGGGCCAGATATTACTAATCATGAACCTATTAATTTGAGAGCTTTTATTTTACATGTCATAACTGGAATCCAGATGTACTATATTTTATTGTTTGGGGCACTTTGCTGAAGGGTGTGGAAATGTTCCATTTTTGAGAGCCTTAGGCCAACCTGTAGAAGTTTAAGATTTACTTTTTTTGGATGGGTGTCTCATGGACAATTATACCACATCAGAGGCTGATCCAGACTTTCGGAAAAGGCAGGGCCCACTTTTTGTGAAGCTCTTGATTAATTAAATTTCTTGATTTCTAATGGAGATTGGGACCAAAATTTACCCCATACTTCTCCTTTTTAAATAATTTTGAGTTCCAAAGTTGTGGCCCTGGCACCCCTGGCCGCCCCTCCCTAGATCCACCCCTGTACATCTCCTTTTTCTATATCACAAATAAAAAATTGCCAATAACAGTCTCATTCAAACCAAGATAAAAAAAAACTCAGAGAAATAGAGTGGATACACCTCAGGGTTAAGCATACAGATTTCATTTAACTTCCTGTAAATTGTTACACATGTATAAATCACTATGCACATGTACAAATGTACCACTAGCATGTAACTGGTAATAATTGAACTGCCAAAAAAACGTGACAACTTCCGTGGATTAACTTCTTCGATATCCAACTTGAAGATAACAGGGAATCAAGCGTCAAATATGTGTTGTACTGCATGATGTCTGTTGGTAAATAATTATACTGAATTTTACATACAAATCACATTTCCACATCATCATTTAAGATCTTCTTAATTTTCATTCTGGAAGTATACAAACACCTAAAACTGATATTAAATTATAATGAAAGACACTATGTCACTGAAGATTCTGGTGTTGCTGAAGTGGTGCCTAAATCTTGTGAAGAAGCACTTTTATCATCAGTAGAACTACCTTCTACTGAGACATTATTTTTAACCTCCAAAACAGGAGAACTCCTGTCTGGTAAACTATTTTTCTCTCCCACAATAGAAGAGCTCACTTCCTCAATAACACTATTTTTCATACCAGTTACAGGAGAGTGCCTGTCATTGCTAGTATCATCAGGATTATCTCCCTTTTCTGATACTTCTTGATCGGTGCTGAAAGCTATTGTGTAATTGCTTATGTCTGTTGCTAATTTTGAAGACAAACTATTCACTTCCAAGTCCATGTTCTCTATTTTCTCAGACTGTCTATCAACTTTCTCGGAAGATATAACAATTTCTTCACTTTTGCTTGGCTCACTCACAGATGTATGTTCAAACATAGCTGGAGTCGCACTCTGAACTTCAAATCCATACTCCTTGTCAATTTTTTCCTGAAGTTTGGCATCTCGGTCATCTACTGGACCCTCATCTTCAATAATATTCCTCTCACCCTCTGCTCCTTCATCATATTGCTCTTTTCCAGGTACATCCTGAAAAACAAGCAGGGCATAGATCATGTCTTTATATTCCAATGTAATAGTGTGAGACATCATTCAGTTTATAATTGATTTTGATCAAAACTTAATGCCCTGTCGCTTGAAGGCTGGGGGTATAAAAATTAAAGTGGATTAAAATCTTTCAAAATTGTTTAATAAGTCATGCTGCCATATTTTCAAGCAAAACCATGCAATTTATGCCTTGATCATCTGTTTGTAATTTTTTAATAGTGAGCGAGTGAGCATATTTGAATTTTTATTTCTAGGAAAAATGATAAAAATAGTGCCCAAAATGTGAGAAAAAATGGAGCAGATGAAATTTTTTGTTGTTGAAATTCTGAACCCATGCTATGAGGAGCCAAAAAAGATCTTAGAGTAATAATATAGAGTAGCCTCATGCTTTCAATAAAGCCCCCAAAATTCTCATCCTTCGTCAGGCCAACAAAAACCATGGTTGGTCACTATTATTTGTCAACAAATACTGAAAAGATAATGAGTCTGACCTCGATTTAAGTCTGACCTAGATTTGAATCTGACCTAGATCTGAGTCTGACCTAGATTTAAGTCTGACCTTGATTTTATCACTTACTTCTGGGTTAACAATAGGTATGGCAGACTTTGTTCGTTTGTTCGTTTTAAGTCTGACCTAGATCTGAGTCTGACCTAGATTTAAGTCTGACCTAGATTTTAGCACTTACTTCTGGATTAACAATAGGTATTGCAGACTTTGTTCGTTTCACCGGTGATTTTTTCATGATTTGAGGATACTGTAGTTCGGGGGGATAGTATGTAGTACCATGCCTATACACCTCCTGAAGATTCTGAAATAAACCATAGCAATCAAATAAATAAAAATGTCAACACATTTACTGCAATACTAGCAAAATTTGCGGAGTTTTTAATGTCGCTATCTTGGGAGAAATTATTATACCGCTAAAATTTCTACCTGCAAAATGTTAATTTTTAATTTGTCATCACTACGAGAAACGTATTTTGAAATGTGAAGACTTTGCAGTTTTATAAATGTCTCATTGTCAGGTTAAAGAGTATTTTATGAGTAATTTGTATATTTTCTGGTATGGTTTTTACAGTTTCTTCAACTGTACAAGTGTTATTTTGGAAAAGGGTTGCATCTAACTTTTTTTTAAAGTTTTGTATGAAAAATTCCAAAGCTGATGAAATTTCTCAGACTTTCTCAGAATTTCACCAGCAATTTCTATGGTTAATCTTGAGTGTTTTTCATACAAAATTATGTCTGATATTAAAAAACTCTTAAACAAGTGAAATTTATCTGACTTTCTCTGGCTTTTTCAGAATTTCACCCAGCAATCACCTAGGTCAGGCTGTAGTGTTTTTCACACAAAACTCTCTCTTTAAACTGTATAACCCAGCTGTATAGTAGAATGTGCCTGTCCCAAGACAGGAAAAGTGGTCATTGCATTGTCAGTGCACCACTTTTATCTATTTTCATTGTTAGATTTTATAATTTGGTCTGTCATTTAAAATTCAAACTTTGTCCTTTAGGAGAAATGGTCTTTTGGAGACCTCTAGATTGTAATGTTGCTGTCTGGTGAGTCTCTTTGATTTGTTTCAACAATATTTCAGTCATATCACAGCAGTCCATTTTACTGGTGGAGGAAGCGGGAGTGCCTGGAGAGGACCACGGACCTTGGGCAGGTAACTGACAAACCTAATCAGGTGTGATGCAAGTCAAACACATCCTTTTTATATGGTACAAATTGAGACACAAACTCAAGCAGTATAGTTTTTAGAATTTTGATTTGTTTCAAGGGTCTAGACAAGGGGGGCCTAAAGGTTAATTCGTTAAACAAATGTTTTGGTTTTTTTTTGTAAAAAATACCTAGCCCGTCATTGATTCAAAAGAAGAGCAATTGCTTTTGTATGGAATAATTAAAATGCAATAAATTGCAATGATATAAAAGAAAACTTTTGCATTGTGTAATATGGGCTTGTACAGCATGGTACATGTACATGTATACTTTAAGGGGTGCAGGCACAGCTGTCATTTCCAACAGCACTTGCATCTTTTTTTATTTAAAATGAAAAGTTCTTGAGAAAGAGCAATGTAGCTAGCATACTGATACTTCAGGAAAAATAATAAACTGATAAAAACAATTTATAAATAAACAGAAATAAGCATTGGATGGTCCACTTTCAATAAAGGTTATTCTTGTTTAAATTTTATTTCACTGAAAACTATATTTATACTGATTCTCTACTTCTAAGACAACTGTTTTTTTTTTTACATTTGTCAAGTAGATAGGGAATTTTGCTTTTTTTTATTTCTAAGACAGGGAAGGCTTTCTCAGTAAAAAATTTTTTCATAAATTTAAATTTTTTCTTGATTTTCCTTGGATTTTTTTTACCTGACTACATGTTTATACAAAAAAATAGATGATTTTCCACAGATAAAATGAAAAATGATAATTAAAAACTATTAAGTAAACAGGTTTTATATTGATGAAAATGATGTTTTACATAAGTATGACTCTCATAAGTCCTACGCCATGAGTTCCATTAGATGGAAAGATTTTTCTGTTTGAAAATTATGACCAGGTAGGTAATAAGTGTTAATTTATTGTTGGCATGTAAAGCTGAAGTTGCAATTTTTTTTTATTAAAGTCACATTTTTTTGCAAGTAAAAATTCATTCTATAGCTTATATTCAGGAAAATGAAAATGAATTAACTATGACACATACTTTATGTGCTTGTCCCAAGCCAGGAACCTGTAGTCCAGTGGTTGTTTTGTTTAAATAGTCATTCATTGATATTTGTTCCCCATATTACATTAAATAAGGTCGAATGTCCTGTTTTATGAATAGTTTAACATTTTGTATTTTGTGGGGCCTTTTATACCTTGTGATTGTTATGGTATGGACTCTTGATTCATTATTGATGGCCCTAATGGGACCCAAAGAAGTAAAATTTCGACTGTCATTTGGTGGATAACTGTCTCATGGACAATCATGCCACATATATTTATACATGTAATGGTCATTGATTTAAATGTTTGCATTCTAATACAAAGCAGCAAAAGTTGTAAAGCATACATATAAATTTTACTTACTGGTGAACTAACTGCAGGCAATGGCGGGGGAGGGGCAGAAGAAACTGGGGGTGGTGATGGAAAACCTCTGATAGCTGCCACTGGATAAGGGGCACCTGCAGGAGGTGCTCCGTAGATTACTCCAGTATTTATAAACTGAGGAGGTATGATAGGAACTGGCCCTGTCATGGACACTGGTGGTGGTCTGAACAACCTCTGTGGAGGACCATTTGGTAAAGCGCTAGTGGATACTGAAAAATATAAAATCATATGATATAATTATTCAGGGGATCTACTTGTTTGAGTAGGTAAAATCTTACTTATTTCAGTAAGTGAATTTCAAGCTGTCCTGTCTTTAAATCTGACTATAACCAGTCTTTGAAATTTGCAGTAGACGGATAGACATTGTCTATATTAAATCATGTTGGTCTACAACATTTTTCATTAACAAAGACCCAATGTCTACACAAAATTAAACACCTGTCAGTTTAAGATAACTTTGTTTGAAGTAGACGGTAGACCACAAGTCTTCAAATTTCATTTCTAAAAATAAATTGGTATTTTAAGCTTACACAGTCATTGCTCCTCATAGGGTGGTTTATTGATCAATTTTCTCAACATATATCAACTATTTGGGGTATTCCATTAAAACAGATGTGCATGGAAAAGAAAGGTGTTCCAAAATGATAAATAATAACAGATGACAATTATAATGATAATACAGCCATTATTAGCATTCTGAATTTGAATTGTACTGGCTTTTTAAGGTAGTAGACCTGGGTTAAGGACGATAACTCTTGAAATCAGTAATATGTTTATAATATTCTGTTACACCAAAAGCTTTTTAAGCATTAAATTGAAACAGAACAAAATTATTTGAGTTAATTAGACACTTACATTTGATTTTTAAAAACAGTCAATGCAAACGTACCAAAGATTTATAAGAGTTATTTCACATTACATAGGTCTTTCTCCTTAAAAGCGGAGAATAACTTACATTTCCATCTTCTTCTAAAATTAAACAAAATAAACTTGAAAAATTTTTACTTGGTCTTATAATGAATATTACATATTTAACTTATCTCCAAAATTTACCTGGTACAGGGTAACTAATTGGTGGTCGAAGAATTGGCTGTTGAAATGGCGGAACTGCTACATCCTGTTTTGGATAACCTGTAAGGTATAATGGCAATCTGTCAGATTTGCAACAGTTTTATCCATTTGTTGATCGATACATACTTTTCTCTTTGTGACAAAATACCATAGGCAAGTGTAATACTGTAAAACTCTGTCCATACATACCATAATTGACGAAAACTTGTACGATCATGATGATCTTTACTTTGATATTCTTAACAACAGTCTCTGCATATTATATATGCGAACTAAATTTTTTTCATGGTTTTAGAGGCTGAAAAGGCCTGCATATTATAAACAAATGTGTTTTATCTAGGTCTAAAAAAATGTTGTTTCAGGTCAACAGAAGGACCCTGTTTTTTACCCTGACCCAAAAGTTTTTATTGACGTTTTGAAAAAAAAATTAAAAAATCTCTGAACATTGTATTTTTTTTCCAAAAAAATGATAACTGCTTATCTAAAATATTCAGCTTCAACATAAACGCAATCACCACTCATTTTTTTTCAAAGGAACATGGCCGAATCGAAAGAGAAATGTCACAAATTTGACCACAAATGCACTGTGTCTGCAAGAGGCCGATTGGAGCGATTGTTAATATGGGCCAGGTTTGGGACCGGTCAAGATTGCATTTTCTGAAAAAAATAAAGAATAAAAGACCGACCTCTCAACTTATAGTAGGTGATCAAAAACATCAGGCATCAACATTTACGCTAGTCCGATCGCCCAAGGCGACCAATATTTGTGAGGGGCAAGTAAAAGTTTAAGGAGTGGTGGTCCGCTGGACTACTAAATTTTTGAATCATAAAATATATTAAGTGGTCACGGGATTCGTACTATGTAAGGCTTTACAACTATTGTAAAAACGTAAATTGTTGGTTCATCAAATTTGAAACGTACATGCGTGCTAATATAAATAAAATAAAATTGATTTCTGTGTAAATGTTTTAGGAAACATGATTGGTTGATTTGTTCTTCATCCATATCTGTACGAAGCTGAGAACAACGCGTTATATAATGACCTTTTATAATTTCTTTTGGTGCTTATTTTGGGAGAATATGTTATATCCTAATAACTGGTCAGGTTTCAAACAATTTTGAAATAAAAACTGTTAAAATAATGACATAATTTTAAAAAAAACAGAGGCAAAACGTGTCCTGGGGACACAGATGCCCCCGCTCGGCAAACAGGAAGTAGATAGACG
>JARWCS010364263.1:0-18415 GCA_034783895.1 Geukensia demissa | reverse complement strand
GTTCTTAAAATTGAAAAATAATATGATAAATACTCTTCCGCGTGCGGATTGATAATGACAAGATTCTTGTCATTGTGGAAGGGCTGAATGCAGGGTAATTATCCACGGAGTCTGAAAGCGGAGCGAATATGACCCTGAAACGGAGGATGGCATATCAGCTGTGTACGCCTGCTCTTGTTATGATGACGTCCAATTTGGCGTTACATTTTACAGTTAGTTCAGAATGCAATGAATGTAGTTTAAAACAAGAATAAAATGTTTTTAAGGTTGTTGAAAGTTAATTTTCAAATTCTTTTTACTTCGTTTTCCTACCATCTATGGCTGGGTATTCAGAACTAGATCTCATGCACATGAACACCCGCATATGTTAACAGTCTGACCGCATCACATTTGCCATATTCATACCACTTCTGTCCGAGGCTACGATAACGAAGATAGTCGGAATTAGCCGAGCGTGATCCGATTGTTAACTTGTTTCACAGTTTCTACCGGAAGAAATGTCACACCGGAACTTATTTTTTGTTAGGTATCCAATTATGTCATATGTCAATAGGGAATACTGATAAGCATACAGACCTCCTCGGTGGTGTAATGATTGGCGTGATCGACTCGATTGCGGAAGTTCGTGCATGGTTTTGATCGCCGGTCAGGTCAAACTAAAGACATTTAAATTTATATTTGCTGTTTTTTCCGCTAAGCAGGAGCATTTAGGAGTATGAGCAAGACTAGAGTAAGAATAATGTGTCTTTTTCAAGTGGTATGTCTTCCTGCGGACTGTTGCTATCAGGAGCTTGCAGGTGAAAATACGACTTAGTGTGTCGGTCTAGTACAAAACACAATTCATTAATATGCTTTCGGCCAGAATTTGCATGAAATATTTACCACTAGACGTTTTGCAACAAACAATCAATCAATGATAAGCATATACATTGCAGTCACCCCTGCAATAGCACCGGCCAGTACTTATCTCTGCATTCAAGGTGACCATCTCAATCCATGAACCTGAATTCTAGAGTATGTTGCGATTTTAAGGTATTTGGACCATAAGTGACCATGTGATTATTGAAAATACCCGGATTTTTTAAAAGCACCTAACGCAAAATCATTGGAAAGAATGGGAAAACTTCGGAAAATACTATTAATTCATAGTAAATAGTTCGATAATCAAAACAGGTTTACAGATAATTTAAAAAAATATTATTAGAATTAACAAAGGCAATCATATTTTCATCTTAATTGTTAAAAAAATGTCCACTGTATTATTACTATGGTCCAGATACCTTAATGCTATCACTGTTATTACATTGTTAACTTAATTAGCCAATTATTGTAAAATTTGAATGTCGTCAAATGTTATTTTGGACGTCTTTTATAGCTTGCTTTTTGGTATGGATCTTTGTCTATTGAACGCCTTCATGTGACATTTAGACTTTTATAGTTTATACCTTTTGGATGACTGTTTCATAAACATTAATACCCCATCTTCTATTTTCATATCTACAGTTGCCCCCGTGGGTGGCCGGTGTATATAAATTGGCCGTTCGGTTTCTCCGCCACCAGGTAGAAACCCTGCTAAATGTTGGTTGAGCGGTTGTACAAATACTTGACAACTTCTTTTACAGGAATTATTAGTGAAGAATATATATTAGTTAGCTCCGTCCTGACGGCTCTGATCTTCCAATATGTGCCCCGTATGGGTTTTTTTTTAATTCCCAACCCGCCAGGAGGTACGCATTAAAGACGTCCCGTGTTTAGAAACTGTAACGTTCTATGCACGCTAGAGATCCCTTGCAACGGATGATGAGCTGTCAATAGTCGGTTGCAAGGCTAAATTTTCCGACCCTACCCTACACGCGTTTTCAGATGCAGTCAAAATTTCTCATTCTTGATGTCTGTTGACTACACTTTATTTTATTGTTTGTTAACTTGTTCCGTCCTAAATATGGCTGAATTATTGCACTCTAGACATTGGGCAGCACTCAGTCAATCAATATATCTATAGTTTGGTCAAAATCATATCATATCATACCAACATGTATTTTACAAACATATTTATAAATGTAGTGCTTATATTTCTCGAAGGTACATGTGTCTATATACCTTCTGAATTTCTTGGATACGATATAACCATTTCAAAAGGACAAAGGAAATATTTTGGATGTTGTAAATGCAACTCCCATTCGTATTTAAACATGTTTTATTGTGAATACCATTGTGAATAATTACCGAATAACATGAACACGACGGTTGCCACAGGTTGAGCGTGATCTGCTTACCATTCCGAAGAACTTGACGTTGCACTAGTTAGGCTTTTCTTGTCGCTAAAGTTTGGGTTTTCTGTGTAGTGTATGGTGAGCTGTTGTTTTGTCTTCTGTTTCTAATATTTATGCCGTTTTGTTTCTAAATTATTTTTCGCTGTTTCTGATATTTTTTGTGTGGTTTGTACGTTAACTATTTTCACAATCCCTTCAATTTTTTAATCTACAATTGTGAAGCGTATAGTTATACAAATGTTTTACTTAAATATAAAAAAGAAAATGGTTTACAAATTTGATCATGTTTTCGAACCTGATCCAAAATTCTGTGTGTGATTTTCTTTATATTTTATTCAAAATCAAGTTGTCTAATAAACACATAAATTGTGTATGAAAAAAATATGTTCATTACATAATACCCGAACAAATTGTCTAGTAAAACAATGCTGGATATACTGAATTTATTTTCGTTTCTTTGACGACCTTTTAGGGGATCGTTTAGACCTTGGTGATTTGGGTGATTTTGGCGATCTGGTTCTTTTAGATTTTTGTTTTGTTCCCTTTGTCTTTTTGCCATCGGAGGACGCTGACTTTATTTTACTGCTTTCAGTTTTATTATCTTTGGTTGGCGATTTTTCTTCCTCATTTTTCTTATCATCAGAAAAATGTTCAACAGCTGATTCTATATTTCCGTTCGTAAACCCTTTGGTATTTCCTGTTTCTTGCTTCTTTGACCCCTCTGACTCTTTCGTTTTAGTTTTTGCTGTTTCGTTCGTAATTTTGCCGACTTTCTCATTAGCAGATTCTTCCATTATTTTAGAATCACTTTTGGCTGAGTTTGTGTCTCTTGAATTTTGGCTTGTTATCTTCGGTTTATTTTGTGACCTCGGTGTCATTTTTTTCTCTTGTACATAAATTTCACTAGATGAAACATCAGATGTCTTTGGAGCTTAAAAAAGGAAAATGTATAAAATGACATCAATATGTTTGTCAAAAAGAAAATAGAGAAATATATTATTAAACTTTTAATTTAAGAACACGATAAAGTGGACATGAGTAAATACAGTAAAGTATAAGTTCATTTAGTAAGAGCTTCAAATCCTATAAATAGAGAAAATCGTTGATCAAGCGAACATAACAATAAGTGGGTAAATAAGTGACATTAACGTTGGCAGATTCAAAGAGGAGGTATCATTTGATTTCACATTTGCTTAAATAGAGGCAACTCAAAATCTGTTTAGTCGACATTTATCAATCTTGTATTATTACTAATGTACGTTTCATGAACTGAGTCTATCACGTTTTGGTGATTTTAATGCAATCACAAAATTTGAAACGGGAATTTAAAAAGAAATTTAACTATTTTAACGGAAACCGATATAAAACCTTTCAAAATATTTGTCATTTTACAAAATTCACATTTTTCTGTGAGCAAAAATAGCTATGAATAGAATAGAAATAGAAAATGCCAAAATTTTCCAATTTCCAAGATGAGTGGAGAAAAACTAAGAACATGTATAAAAAATTAGAAAAGTTAAAGGAACGTTTTTTATATTCCATTTTATATGAATTGGACAGATTCACATCAAGGAATTTTTTTCAAAATTTGTAAAAAAATGAGAGACTCAGTTCATGAAACGTACATTAACTAACTTTAGTAATGACATGTTCGTTCGATTCACGATTTTCCCTATTACAGGAAATCAACATTACATTACATAGATAAATTATACTAGGCAAGTCGCCCGCTGCTGAATAGTGTAAAAATATTGGGAATGATAACCCGTGAAGGGGTAACGTTCGCCTTGGTTTGAAAAGGGTTGAATAATCAGGAGACAGATATTGCAGGAAATTGTCAGTTGGAAATGAAAATTTTGTATATACATGTAGGTATTGGGGTGAGCAATATGCCATATTTTCCGCACTTTTTATAATGATCATTACTGTAAATTTTAAGGGACGATATTGCATTTAAAAGGATAAAAAATTAATTTGAATTTCAGGATACTTTTTATCATGGCATTAACATTTATATCAGAAACTACATTTTGTCTAATGAAACCATATCTGATTTATAGTTCTGGATATGAGATAATAGATAAAGTTACAGTTTTACCTATGGTTGCAAAAGGAAAATGTTGCCCTTTTCATGAAAATTTGCGCCATGATAAAAAAGAATCATGGAATCCAAAATAATTTTATTTAACAAATGTATATTCCATTTTGGGTATAATACTTTGCACCATGTTAAAAAGAATCATGAAATCCAAAATATAGATGTATATCCTTAAAAATTGTAACTGTACTCTTACACATTGCCCCTTCGGCTTGTGGGCCCTTAATTTTAATAATAAAGAATTTATCCCATTTTGAGGATAATACCTATTAATGAGCATCTTCCCCAACCTTTTTATGTTGCAAAAGCCTTTCATGTATTGGGAGCATACACGGAAAGGTGTATATGTGACCTGTTAACAGAAACAAAAGTTCGTAAATTTTGTACCCAAACGAAGTTCGTACATTTTTGTACGTTAACCGAATGCACTTTTCCAGGGGTGCCAAAAATTTTGTCGCCTGCAGGGACCGAAAGAATGTTAGATACCGGTACCTGTATGTCATGTACCCAAATCATTGCATGTTATTTAAGTTAGGAATATAGGGTTGTTTGTAAATATACCGAAATTCTGTGTAAAACACTTGCAAATTATGGACCGGAAATGTTGTCTGACTTAATCCGTCCGATCACGGAAACAATATCCGGACGCCTTTATTTTCGTTTTACTCCCAAAGTAACGCAGACGAAATAAGACAGATGTGACTATGCATGGTACCTTTATGACACATAGGTAAAAATGATTAATTCATCCTGGAAGGAAGAGAAGCGACACACAAAACGAGGTTTTCTCATTTAAATGTATAGATACTACATGACGGATGACCTATCGTTCCGAAGAACCAGTTTTTCAACACCACATGTTATGCCTGTTTTCACAAAAGGTCGTAAGTGTTACGAGTATAGTCGTAAGTGTAAGAACTTTTTGTGAAACGTTCGCCAGAACGTTATTTACCAAGAAAACCACCAACAAGGACATCACATGGTTCAGACAAGAGGTCTACAATGTGGTCGCTTCAGCTTTCACTCGCTTAGTTTAGCCCATGAATAATATTTTGGTTCGGATTAATTCAAAATTGAAATCTGAATTTCGATTTTTTAAGAATTCCTATCCAGATGCATGAAATGGTATACTATGTGGAACACATATTCAATTCATCTATTTGTGACTTTCTGAGTTATTTTTATAAATTTTACCTTTCGTCCGACTAAGCAGGACCGGATCAGACGTTTCTATAGCTGTACTTGCTCCAGCAAGATTTTCGGCAGTTATTCTAAAGAAGTATTCGTGGCTTGTTTGCAAGTTAGTCACATGGTACTTCGAATTGTTTGGTTCGACGACACCAACTTTAACCCATTTCTTCTCAGCAACATCGTGGCGCTCTATTATATAACCTGTAAGATTTATCCCGCCATTTGACTTGGGTTCATCCCATGTGATTGTAACGGAAGTAGTTGTTACGTCTGCTACTTTAAAATTTCTTGGTGGTGTAGGGGGAGCTGCAATTGGTAAAAAATGGTTTGGACATATATATAAATTTGACTTCGCATTTGTTAGTTTCTAATGATAATATGAAAGTTCAAGTACAGATGTTTCCAATAATTAAAGAATGTCATTTAAAACATTTTTCTATCTTTATTCAAAATTAATTTCTTATATTGTTGTTGCACCTCAATTTATTCATTTAGGGAGACTGAATAAAAAGTAATAAGGCACATATGCTAACATATAACATGACTGAAAAAAACAAAGAAATTTTGAAAAAAACAATTTGATTGACTAAATCATGTTTATCTACATGATAGCCATATTTCTGGGCTAGCCGTGACTCGCTTTTAAGCTTGTATGTTACATAAACGCAAGTATTGTTGCTTGGTTCACATTACAATTTGCTAGTCGTTGATAATCGTATTCTCTACAATCGAATAATTTTAAATTTTAAAATATCAAGTCTCGGAAAAGAAATTCATTGATATCCAATTTTAATTCATTGCATCACTAAATTGTTATTTCATAAAGATTGAAAACCTACACGTACCGGTACAAACTGGTTGAGAAGTATGAAAATGACGAGCGAGTCCAAGAATTTTTCTCCACCACCGCATTCATGGCCGTGTATAAAGGGAATTTATTTATAGTTAAACAAAAATCTTTCTGTCCTGAGAAATCTGGCCGTTTTATGCTTGCTATTACATTGCGCATGCCGTAACCAGAACAAACCATTGTTTCAACTATTTATTGTTTCACCTATTTGTTCAGTGGTCGTTTAAACCAGGTGTATCTTTCATTGTAAACGTTCTTTGTGCATTACAACTTACCCGGTTCTGGAAGTCCGTGACATTCTACTTCCGGTATACTGAAAGAAACATCGACATAAACATTATATCCAGCGTTGCCGAAGACTTTGGTCACTTTCGGTTCTTCAAACAATTTATCTATAAAGATTTTGATATCCTCATATCGAAACTGGTTGTGGAATTCTTTGACAGCATTTACACTGTCAAAAGAAATAGTTAATGTAGACTTTCCTTCGTCACACTTGATTGACGAAACACCTTGTTTTGACAAAATGGCCTTTAAATCCATTTTATCATTTAGCTGCTGACTAAATTTAGACTCCATTGCAGCATCTATTTTTGTATCTCTCTTTACTGTCATATCAACGACAACATATCGTTGTGGAGAAACTGAAATTAAGACAAAATGATCTGACGACAGTTAATTATAACCAAGAATAATGCAAGAATCATTCATGTAAAAAATAAATAAAAAAGGTCTTAAGCGTTTTTCTAGATTATGATATTGTACAAGATTTTATGCACCAGTGGTGCGTTCTCTTTTATATTTATCATACATATCTCACATAATAGGCAAGCTCTTAATGGTAGCAGTGCAAATTTTGCTCTATTTGTCTACATTATGGGTTCGTGACCAATTATTTTCCTTGCTTTTCGGGGAACGAGACCAAAATTATTTCCTCTTGTACTTGTCCTCGAATACAGTTCCTCACTTTTATAGTGTATTTTTCTCAACTTTTTATTGTCAAATGAAAGAAAACAGTAATTATATGTCTGTTAAAATATAAGTCGGAAGGTACTGATTTGGCGAGGTTGAAAAGGTGTGATCGGAAGCTATCTGATCTTGACCATACCGTGGAGATTTGCATTTGCTAGCCATTTGAGTAAGCATAATGTTAAGTTAAGCAAAGAGGCCAAATAAATTATGGTCCCCGGCCAATAATATCAAAGCTTTTTCATTATGGCCGCGATTTTAGGTGCACAAGTCTCGGTGGGGATCTCGTACAAGAAAAGGAAAATAAGACCCTGTTAACACTAGGCTTAACTTAACCCAGATAAACTTAATCCGGATCAACTTACGCCAGTATACATGTAACCTGTTGCGTTCACACTAGCGTCTAGATTTGGCTTAAATTAATCCGGTTTAAAATTGAAAAGTGGAAACTAGGAAACTAAAAGTAACGTTACTAATTATGACGTCATATTTAATCCACATTTTGCGTTCACACTACAGTTTAATCCAGATTTACTTGATCCGGATTAACTTAATTCGGATTAAGTTAATCTGGATTAAATCAAAACTAGTATGAACGCAACGTGACTTAATCTACACTTACCTGAGTTAATCCGGATTAGCTTTTGTAGTGTGAACAGGGCCTAAATGACGAAGTCGCTATCTTTAGGTCACACATACTTCACATAAAACTATTGATACTATTTCACTGAAAATCAAAAGAGCGCAGGTCGTTTCAGGCAGAAAACCGGAAGTCCTGCGTAGGTCTGATGGGACCTAAACGACACCAAGGCTGGATCACGGCGAGTCATATGAAGAAATATTTTCCTCCATTCATTCTGTCATATAGTATGAGTGTTCTTTCAGAAAGTAAGCAAAGTAAGCGAGCAAATAATAAATCTCTGACTTATAGTTGAAACAGTTCTAACTATACATCTTGCCATGTACTTTAGTACATTCTGGTTGTTTTAGTCTGGGATACAAAATATATATACATGTATATATATAACTTCCGGTGCCCTATTGACGCACAGAAAACGGTAGTGTAGAACGAATTTAGAAGCCTGAGAATGTTAACACAGTTTCTTTAGTTTATTATGGAATTCCAGGGATTTTTTCCATTTAAAAATTGATGTTGTATAGGGAACTCCATTATTTTATTAACCACAGGTTAAATTTGGATATTTTTCTGTTTTTTTATGTGTAATGTTGGTTTATAACTTTTCAAATAAAAATGCAAGTTTATTTAGCTTAAATAAAGAAACAATTCCAGGCAATTGTATTCCACATTGGGTAAATACAAAAACATGCTGTTTTGAGGACAGCGAAAATGCAACTTTTTGCGACTATTGTAGCTCTTCCGGAGGCAGCGATCGTACACTAGAACTTTTTTTCTGAAAATTGCTGGACTTTCCCCTCAAAATGAACTTAACTTTCGGCACTTCAATCATTTAGGTATCCCAGCTAAATGGGCTGAACTTGGGTGCTTGTCAGTTTTTTAGGATTCATTTACCCAATTTATACTTGTATTTCACATGCATTTTATTGGTTGTATGCAAAATTTCATTAATGATTTTCAGTTGGTTAAAAATTTTAAGAAATTACCTTCCATTTGATATCTCATTTTCTATGAGTAATATACAGCTATGGGTCAAAGGTACAATGTTGGAAGGAGGCCGCAATTAAATAGCTCGCGTAAAAACTGTTCAGCATCCTCAAACTGTTATATTTGTACCTAAGTTTTGCTTGCAACTGAACTTTATTTTGAACCCCGATCAGACTGTCATGAATTAAAAGCTTTTTGTAGGTTTTGCTCTTAATTCTCATAGGGGCCTGGGTGGCCGAGAGGTCTAGTTAGTTGATCTAAACTTACCTGTACAGATCACTGTAGTCTATCACCTATACGGCGTAAGTTCGTGCCTGGGTTTATACCATACAAGATCGGGTTGTGTTTAATTCGCATCGCACGAAATGTTTGTCAGTTACCTGCCCAAGATCTTTATTTCTCTCCGGGTTCTCCGGCTTCCTCCACCAGTAAAACTGACCGCCGTTATTGAACTGAAATATTGTTGAAACTGGCGTTGAAACCAAATCAAACAATCCAACAATCAAACTTAATTGTCTTTTTTTTAAATTTGGTAGACGCACATTGTTGTACACAATACATAATTGTACACAACAGGGAAAACTAATTGGACTGTACTGGCACTCTGCAACTGTATGACCAACGTTTTAGTACATCAAACTTGTACTTTCAATCCATAAGGGTGTCTTAAACTGTAATATACATTAAATGCATTATTTCGCGGTTTACTTAATGAATTATTATTGCCTTAATTTTATTGAAATACATTGATTTTTTGTGCGAGGTAATGCTTCTATCCAATCAAAAAATAAAGACCAACCTTTTGAGGAATTGTCATCATTCTCGCCAAGAAAGTATTTTTTCACAACGAATTTTCGAGGTCCACTTTGCCACTGAAACGGTGTTGCTGTCGGTGTGATTGTATCTGGAAAGTTAAATACTTAATAGATATGATGTTAATGTTAGAAAGTAGATTTGGTAACTATCAGAATAAACCGGATGTTTTGAATGCCATATTAGTTTAGTAATCTTTCGATAATAATTACAATCAAAAATTTCGGACCCTACTAATTTCAAAGGGAGCATGAATAATTCCTTTAAAAAGAATTCGAAGATACCAAAGGGCAGACAGAAATCGTTAAATCAGAAGACAAACAAGACCGTGGCCAACAGAAAAGAAAAGAAAGTCAAACATAGTACACACATCTTTCCACAATCATGACTTCAAATTCGCTCCTATAGCGACTCACATCGATTGTGAGTAACACGACGGGTCAACTAGTGGAGCAGGAGTTGCTTACCCTTTCGGAGCACGCTACACTGAAAACTTCAGCTAGAGTAAAATAAATCCAAAACCTTCAGGTGCTCCTAAAGGGTAAACAACTCCTGCTCCACTAGTTGACCCGTCGTATTACTCACAATCGATGTTAGTCGCTATAGGAACGAATTCGAAGTCATGATAGTGGAAAGATATCCATTCAATGATATTTGTGAAACGAATTGTTCGTACAGGCCAACCAAATCATGATGGCAACCGAAATATTTCTGGAGTGGTGACTTTAATCTTTCCTTGAGAAAACCTAGACTCTGTAGCGTTCTTGTCAGTCGCAACCCTCTATCAATAAAATCTAATTTGAAACACAAGCATCAACTTAAAAATATGAACACCGTGTGGAGGTGCGGCTGGAATGTTGCTAATAAAAAGATAGACATAAACGGAAAGTTTACAAAGAGAAAATAAAGGGAAATTGACATTCTGATCCGACAACTTTATAACAAATCGTCTGATTCATGTTTTGAAACAAAAAATAGTTTGAAGAACCAGTTAAACAAGATACATAAAATTGAGGTCTAAGAATTTTCCTTGACAACTATTCTAGTGATGACAACTAACTAAATTTTTTTTGCCTGTCACATATTGCACAACCAAAGTTTGACAGGCTTTCCTAGTACCTAAACGAAACTCTCTAAGCATATGAAAAATGTAAAATTTTGAATGAAATAAAGCTTACATTCGGGTTAAAATGAAAGAAAAAACCATTTGAATTGTTCATAATCTATTGGAGTTACCTCGCTTTGTACACAATATTGGTCTTGAATACTTTTGCCACCAAGACATGCAAGAGTAAATGGGATATTCTACATTTTTTCAGTTTTAAAATTTCCAATTAAAGGACGAGATCAACACATGATAATTATTTTTTATATCAAGACAATTCAAAGTACAAGATAACAAGAACAATAACTCTTGATGACGATAGCTGTAATCTGAAAAGGGTAATATTTATCAGATTGGCTTATACTTTTCTTTAACGTTTGTATTTAAAAATGCATATAAAAAGAAAATCTTAATTTGATACATTTGTCGATTTTGATATATAGATCGCACAGAAACATCATAACAATTATTAACAAAATTTTTCAGTACAAATATTAATTTGAAGTATCTTCGTGATGTTTTTGGGCGCTCATTTTTTTAAACAAAACAGCTCAAAAAATCTAGTATTTAAAGAAAATGTTACATTCTTCTTAAAGAAGTCAAATTTGCCCTGCTATTTTGTCGAAATGATGACAACTATAAAACAGCGCTTTCACAAGAACTCATTGTTGTGTCATAAAATTACGAGGCTTACCTTAACTACTACTTTTTGCTGGACATTTTCAGATAGAAACATTCAATTAAAAAACCACTATGTTCCCACTCCAGCAAATTTAATCTACATGCTGAAATGGGAGTTATCTCTGTAAAGTGTGAGATAAGCTATGTAATATGATTGATTGATTGATTGTTGGTTGCTTAACGTCCAGTGGCAAATATTTCATGCATATTCAGGACGAGAACAAGTTCAACAATTATCAATATCGAAAAGGGGGTGGGATGGGACATAACAGGGCAACGGTTTTTTTTTACTACCACTAGACAAACGGGAGTGATGGATAGGGACGGAAAATTTATCCCTTTGTAGCGGCATTAGCCTTCTCTTTGTCGTAAACTACAAAGGGGGTCTTTTATGTGCAAGGAGCATGGCTCTCTCCAAACAAATCACCCACAATGGTCCACGGCCAGGCTTTCCGCAATTTGAAAAGACTTAATAATACCACCAATGTTACTCATTCCCTTATTCTTAAACGATCTGTAATCATCTGAAAATGCTTTGTGAAGTGTAAGTTGTTTTTGAATGGACCGATTCAGAAATTCAACTTCCGTCCTCGGAAAACGCGTTGTGCAATCTCAGCGTCCTCGTAAATGACGTCTTCGCCAATCAAAATCAGCCAGAACAATGACGTTCCTGGAATTCCGTTGCATTTCTGAAACGGTCCATTGGCATTGTATTCAGTTACTTCATTTGCTTGATAATTTTTCATTTTTCCGAACAACAAACATAATGATAAACGTTGATTTCAAATAGCATATATTCAAAAGCATGTCTCCAATACAGCGTGAAGCTAAGGAGTAAACCAAAAACAAGCTGTTTGTTTTCTCAGCCTGTAATATTTTCCCCTTTACCCTGAAAATGCGGCTGTTGTCTTTAAAGAGGCAGGAACTGCGTACCATTCCATCCCACCTGAGTTCACTTCCTTTTATTTTTTTGGCTAGATCCACATTGTTCATCGTTGTATGTTTGTTTTTAGTTTTAATTTAGCCTGTGTGATCCATGACATTGTTTTCAAATTTTGCAGCTAGCTCCGCATTAACTCGAAATTAAGGCCTGGAGAAAAGGTAAATTTTCAAAGCGTGGCCGCCCCAAGATCTTGAGGCGGCCTCGGTTTGAGACAGGATTTCAAAGTAATCAATCTCCGCCGCAGGGACGTTTCGATGTAAGAATACTCACACGAGTACGTCTCTGCATTCAGCCATGCTCACAATAGCAAGATCTTGCAATTATTAGTCATCCGCAACTAAATAGCAACTTGTTTATTTCAAATATTTTAGCAAATTATTATTTTTCTTCATACTATTCTTTATTTTCACTTCCAATTATTTAGTTTCAAACAAAATATTTTTTACTTTTGACTTCTCGTCATGAGAGATTTTAAATTCTTTTGACGTCACAATTCAATGTTTTTCCTCACGTCATAGACGTATGAAGCGCTGAATGCAAGGATAATTGAGAGAGAAGCGAACTTTTCCCCTTGCGTGGAAGTTGCAAAGTAATGAGACGAATGTGCATTGTGGCGTCATAATAGAAACGACATCCAAGTGTACTGTATCACTATTTTGCACCATTACCAACTTATTCCTCCAGACCCGATATTCTTAATCGGATTGTAACGGAAGTATGAGAACACAGTCTGGTCAGGCCGAGACTAGTTTCAAATGTACACTATGTGTCATATTCGTCTGGTTCGTGTTCTCGAGATTGCCGTGTCTTTTGAGTCTCCCCATTTTGTCCGGCAAATTTGGTTTTTTGCTCCCTCTGGGTAGATTATTCAGTCATTCATGTAGATTTGATAAAACCCATTACTTTTTCCTCTTAGTAGAAATCATTAAAAGTATTTTAATAAGAAGTAAGTTCAGTTTGTCGTGTTTGAGAATCATGGAGTTGTAATATTGTAATAATAGCAGTTTAAAATCTATAAAGTAAAATAATATTTTCCTCTGATACGCTCCCGGACCAAGATCTTACAACATCCGGCTTAAGGTTGAATTTATTATTGCCTCATGTCACAATCTTTGTCGTACCACAAAATGCGTCTGAAGCGTTCAATGAAGGCCATATAGGAACAGGGCAAGTACTCTTACGAATATTCATAAAATTGGGCCATCAAAATGTGACCTGATAGCTGGTTAGATTTGGTTGGTAAGCGTGGAATGGCATACTTTACCATCAAGAATAAGATTTATATTATAGAGTTACGAACTGGCTGTTTCTGTATTGGCCCTGGTATAGATTCGAAGTCAGCAATATTGGCCAGAGGCCCGTAAGGGCCGAGGGCCAATACTGCTGACAGAGAATCTATACCAGGTCCAATGCAGAAACAGCCGAGGGCCAATACTGCTGACAGAGAATCTATACCAGGGCCAATGCAGAAACAGCCAGTTCGTAACACTTTTATTAAATGATACAACAGGGCCGTGTTAATATAGTTCCAGGATCGTAAGACCTTAAGACCAGGGCCATATGAACTTATTACCCCTGGCCGAATTAGCCATATGAAATTATAATTAATACGAGAAGATTTTTTAAAGTGTATAGATCAGGCTTTTTTGCTTATTAGGTCAAATTTATACATATGATTTAATAAAGTATAATAAGTGGACAATCATGCCACATCTCCTGTTTTTATAAGTAAGTGTCCATATCCATTTTCTCAAATTTTTAATACCCTTAAAATATTTACTTCCTGTCAGTGAGCTCAATGCGATGTCTGATCCCCTACATCTCACATCCACCATGACGGTCGGGTCACCTCCCATCGAAAAGCAAAAACATCCACCTTTCTTCAAATGAGACTTGATCCCTTCATTTTGAAAGACGTTGGAAATTGTTGCTTTCCAAATCGAGTTATTAACTGTTTCCATAAGTTTTCTGTATCCCTGTTCGTTTGTTTCAATAGGTACTAGCAAAAAGCTTCTTTCTTTGAAAGACAAAGTTGCAACACCACTAAGGTGAAGGTCTGTTATCAACTGCTCTCTTAGTTTGGAAGAATTAAGCGTGTTAATTGCATCAATTTCCCCTTGAGGTAATCGTTCTTCTCCAAGAAAAACTTTTAATTTTGCTTCGATCACCAGCTTAGTCGCTGAAAAAGAGAGCTTGGTAGTACATATAAAAGTTTGAAAACACAAAATTACCAATGTTGAATAATATGGAGAATTTTTGTATACTATTTGTATATTTCAAGGATTAGCATTAGATCCAAAACATAGGAAGTCCAAGATCCAAACAAAGCTAAAGAAGCACTCAAATCCAAACAAATCGAAATGTGAAGCCAAATCTGACGGTAGGGACAACTACTATCACTAAGTGCAATATTTTCGTAGCCTATCCGTATTTTCAGTGCTTTAGAATTTTAACAAATGCAACATATTTCTGTTAAATAACATTGTTTATATTAATTTCTTGTCAGACAAATCTGACAACTGGGCTGGTTAATATCAGTATAGCACTTTCAGCTTTAAACCACAACAAAAAATTTAATATTAACACATTTCTTTACCATAACTATAAATACTATGAAATGAAAAGGTATGGGGTAAGCGTCAGAGAGACTGCACTCCAATCACGAGAAGAAAAGAGGAATTTACAAATCTAGAGGTCTCCACAAGGTCTTCAAAAAGAATGGAATAGATTGAATACCAACTGTGTCTAGTGTCAGTGTAACACGACGGATGTCAAAAGTGGAGCAGGAGTCACTGATATTTTAAGACCTTTTGTGTTTTATCATTAAAAAAAGATTACTTTTGTTTATAAATTTTAGTTTTTCCGCTCTGAGTGTGACCAATCACACATGCATACCTTTGCTTACAAAATCACGGAATTTTGGGTGTATTGGTGTACTTCAATTCAAATTGTACGCTTAAATTTACGATAGAAGTGCTTCTGAATTTATGTATTTACAAAGCACAAAATTCGCATTGAAGAACAATGTTTCATTTTGTCGAGATCATATATGCTAAGCTTTCTCCACCATGACCTTAAAATCAATTCCTCTACCCCCGTTCACCACCTTGATGGTCCAAACATATAATAATGAGATTTTTTGTTTTCTGTGTGTAGTGATTGTCGTGTTTTGTCTTAGTCTCGATTGTTGTCGAATTTATCTTACTCTTTAACCCTTTGACCTGTCCCCTCCTGACTGACCCATCTTCTCTCGCTTCCACTGGTACTTTACTTTTATATAAATGCAGTTTTTCTGATAAAATTCCATTACATAGCCCCCTATACTTACATCTCGTGTACACATGAATCTGTCCTTGACAGTAGAAACTCAAACAAAACTGAACTCCATCGGCGGACCAGTTGTAAACATGGGGAATTGCCAGTCCTACTTTCCCTGAAAGAGAAAAACAGCTTAGTTTGTCATTATATTGTATGATGTATGCTTACAATGTTAAAAATGTCAATACCTCGACAAAAGTATTTTGGTCATTGTTAAACAAATAAAGAAAGTTTGCAGCGGCCAGAGAAAGTCCTGAACAATGATATGCTGAAGAAACTTTTTGTCAGTTTATTTGGTTTGATTATGGGTGAGTGTCTTTCCACGGGAAATCAGCAGCTCAGCAGTCAAAATTTCTGTGCTGCCTTCAAAGCACAGAAATTTTGACTGCTGAGCTGCTGATTTCCTGTGGAAAGACACTCACCCATAATCAAACCAAATAAACTGAATAAACTTTATAGAATCTGTGCGACCATGATAAATGTATTATTTTCCGATTCAGTGCCAATATTTTAAAATCATATATTGTGTCGTCCCAATTTTTAATTTACGATTTACGTGATATAGTTGAGTAATTTGTGAAAATTTTTAACGTCACATATATTATACTTGTTTTTCTGTCCTTTTAACGTAATGATGTGTAGCCATGGTAACAGACTACAAATGAGCTAGTATCTCCACTGCATTATGACAAAAAAAGTTTTTCAGTATCATTTTTTGTAAAGTGTGATCAGATATGAGAGGCGATTCATATCATAATGAAGATATAACTATAACATGCATAATTATGCTTTTTTCTATCATGATAATTTTTACTTGTATCATGATACTAGTAAGGAGTATAATGATACTTTTAGGAAGTATCATTATACTATTGAGAAGTATCTTGATACTTGTTAAAAGTATCACGATACTTTTTTTCGGAATGTGGTCATCTATATAAATTAAAGATATTTCTCAAGTATCACGATACTTTAAAAAGTATAATGATACTTGTTAAAAGTACATTTAAAAAATTGTATTACCCATACTGAAAGGCTGGCTAAATCTTGGAGTCATTATCGACAGGATATTCAAAATTGTCTTCAATTTTGTCTTCTTCTGTCGAATGCCCTCTAAATCTGCGGCTAACTTTTCTAAATCCTTCTTAATCTCCGCCATGTCTTTGAGGTCGTTACTATCATCCTCCGCCAGCATCTTCAACTTAGCCAATATGTCTTTTGCTTTCTTTGTATCACCTTGACCATTCTAAAAAATCAACATCCGTTATATTCTATTTAACATTGGTAATTTTGTATTTTTTATTCAACATTTGCAATAACTCCGCCGATTTCGTATGTAACACTGGATCTACTTTTTTATGGCAAGTTGCAAAGGATGTTATTCGGCCTACTTCCAGAGAAGAAATTCCTCTATGAACACTATTCCTAATCAAATGATAATTTACGATCTTGACTATTTTTAATTTACGATTGTATTTCCACATCTTGACTTTTTACGTGAGAATGTTCTCCTCTTAATTGACTCTTATTGTATATTTTGCGAAAACAAGACAACTTCATATAAATAAACTCTATGATTTTATATTCACATGATTCAGTCTTTAAAGATGAATATTGATAAATCATATATATTGGTTCTAATTCTGCCGATGAGAGGGATTTTCTTAAAACGATACTAGTATTTACATAACACAATTCAAAATTTTATACAAGATTTGTAGACATGTAATTTTAAAAAATAAAGAGCATTCTAATTATAAGAGCACATATTGGCTATATCACCATTTGCTAGACAAATCAATCAGCAAATCCAAAAGTTACATACAAAGCGGCAGAGCTTCGATAAATGCATGAAATGATGATAAAATACCTTATCACATTTTTAATAGTAATAAGTTCTTTTTGCATGCCTTATATCGTTTAATATTGTTTCATTTGAATTATTATGCCTTCAGGTCTGATACTAGGGTCGATATGACTTTTACATTGTGAATGTAATAATCTATAAATCCATAGCATGCGTACGTGAAAATGCGGTTGAGCACTCTTAAGTGTCTCTTTTATTGGTTTGCGTTTTTCACGCCATTCGATTGTTTTTCTTTAAAAAACTGATTATCAATCCGCGTGTGATGATTATCAAAGCCATGTGCATTTAAACACAATTTGATTGGAGACGACGCTATTCTGCCGCGGTTTTAATTCTTTTTTTATAAATTTATTAATATTTTTATTTAAAATGGCAAAATCTGTCTGTTGAGGAATTAGAGAAACAAAATCCTATGATGATCGTAATTTTACATAATCGCGAAAGTTAAACATTAAAATTTCTCGCCAAGGCGCCACAGTTTTTTTTTTTTTTTTTTTGTTTAATTGGTTGTGTACTTGAGTGACACGGTACTTAGAAGTGGCTTTAAATGTGAAATTACTAATAAATATTTTACATTCATAAAATATTTTGTCGACTTATATACAGATCGCACAAGATTAAGAACAAATGTTAAGTTGAAAAATCTTCTGTTACTTTGTGCTCTCAAATAATATGAGCAAAAC
>JARWCS010364253.1:0-10507 GCA_034783895.1 Geukensia demissa | reverse complement strand
TTGATTTTCCGATTGTAAACTTTCCGTTCATGTCTAGCAACATTCCAGCCGCACCTGCATACGGAGTGTATATTTTTTTCAGTTAATACGCTACTCCAGGGCTTGTGTTTCCTACCAGGATTTTATTGATAGAGTGTTGCAGCTGACAATAAAGCTACTGAGCCAAGGGTTTCTCAGGGAAAGATTAGAGCCATCACTCCGGAAGTTTTTTGGTCGCCATCATGATTTGGTTGACCGGTACGAAATATCCCTTTCACAAATGACAATGGATATCTTCCCACTGTCCTACTGAAACATTTGTGAGTGCAAATCCGTTCCTATACCGGTTGTGACTAACATCGATTATGACTTTACACCGCCTTTGTCTACTGAATAACGCGACGGGTGCCACTAGTGGAGCAGGAGTTGCTTACCCTTCCGGAGCACCTGAGCTCACCTTGATTTTGTAGGGTTCGTTTTACTCCAGATTTAGTTTCCAGTGTAGTATTGTGTGTTTTATGATGGTCTTTCGTTTTATTTTTTTGGCCATGGTCTTGTCTGTCCTCCGACTTAACGATTTCTGTCTGCCCCTCTGGTATTCTCGAATTCCTTTTAAAAATTTGTATAAACCTATTTACTTTGTTCAGGGTTGTATACGTTCGCAGGAACTATAATACCGTATACTATACTTGATCCAACCATTTTTGAAAATTTAAGATATTAATGAAAAAATTCGAATAAAGGACATTCAGCACAAAAAGTAACGCTCTATATGAAAAACAAAATACACAAACAATATTTAAAATATTTCAGTGAAAATTGCTTTTGACTCAGAATGTCCTTTTCACCTGTCGATGTAAATCATATATACAACATTCAATAAGAATGTAGGGGCCTATACTCTAGGCTTTGAGGAGTGTGATTTTCGAGCTACATTGAATTATATGTACGTTTCTGCCGTTGTATTTATTTTTAATCAAATGAAAGAATTATTCCACAGTTAACGGTTTATGTTATACAATATGTAATAACGTTTTACATTCTATTATCTGACCCTGAATTTCTCTACAGAGATTTAACATTCAGGATCGACCATCTTCGTTTTTAGAGGGAGCGCTCAAGTTTGACCTAGATAAAATAATTTTTAAAAAATGCGCACATTTCTTTGTTCTGACCTTCTGTAGCGATTCATATAAGAAAAATAACTTTTAAAATTCCATTCAGATAGGCCTCAAACCATTTTTTTCATGTTATAGAACCCTAGTTTATTTACTTACTTATTACGAAGCGTTGACAATGTGTACTCCCGGTCTCGTGCTAGCGGGTGCAAAGAGCCGCTTCCGGGAAACAAATGGCTGTTACAATGTAAAACATAGAGAATTAAAAACTCGGCGCAGCTTAAAATACATCGTGATTGCTAAAAAATATATTTTCAACTTGCTTGCACATTTTTTCAATCTACAAAAATAAACAATATTTTATAAGAATACGGCGGACAGTTTTTCTTTCCTAAACTTTTTACTCGTTCCAACAAACTCTGACATAGGGTATGATATACAGGATCTTCTCATTCCTCGTCTGTGGTCTATATATGTAGGAGATATATACCACAAACAAAAAAGAGAAACCAGTATTCCCTGTGAACATATTCTTATGAAGGGCTTATGAACAGTAATTTTATTACGGAATGGAGAGTGGGCATGTGGCTTATTATTTTCAAGATTTTCGTTAACAAGTTCAACCAAACGGTTTCATGATTTTAACTGACAAAAATGTCGATGCCATGTGCCTGCACAATGAATCAAAATTGACCACGTAGATAAAATAACACATTGTCACAAAGTTGGAAAATTTATCTTACCTTGAAGTGGACAGAACTTTATTCTTGTTACCGGGACGCCGTTCTAGGTATTAGCAACTTCCACGCAAAGGAAAAATTTCGCTCTCAGTTTACTCATGTACTCATACATCGAAGCGTCTCTGCGACGGAGATTGAGATATTAGCTCAAGCCATGCATTCATTTGTAGATATGTGTAACATTCAATGATACAGAATATCGCGATCGGCGACAAGTCTAACAGTTACACATTTACGTGTCAACACATCACAACACAGACAGTGATTTACACATCTTAGATGGCACTCAGACAACACACCACATTTTTTTCTTTACAGGAAGTTCCCTGTTACAATGTAACACAAGGCATCTAAATAAAAACCCCTTACCATGTTATTAAAATCATGCATTTTCAAATAAATACAGTTACAAATTCCAGCAAAAATTTTGTAACTTTTTTCAACGGAAAAAGAAGCCAAAATTTGTTTCCTCACGTTGTATATATATGGCCTCATACCCCCTGTCAGATTTACCAACAAAATTAAAGCATGGCCAAGATATTTCATTTAAATAGCAAGTAAATTATCATCATACCTTGACAGTTGACAATCTCATTTGGTCCATTTTTCTATTCAAATTATTTTGATATAATTGTAAAGAAAGTTGTTTTCTGCAACAAAGTATGTAACAAAATCCGAATTTAGAGGTTAAACCAATGCCCAGAAAAAGAAAAAAGTGTTTACATTTGTACATGTTTGTAAAAAGTGTTTACTTTTGTATATGTTTGTATGAGAAGAATACAACATAGAAACACGGACTTAATAAAAACTAGGACAGGCACTCAAACGCCGCTGAAGGACATAGAGAATCTCATTGTGAGCTTTTGAAAACCTAATTTTCTATAATCTAGATACATGTATATATATAGTTAAGCATTCTAATTCCGGGCTTTGGCAGGAAAAAAAATTTAAAATTTTTGATGTCTTTTCAAATATTTATGGTAAAAGTTAAAAGCAGCTAGAACACCCCAAATTTCAAATTTCAAAAGAACAAGAAAGACAGAAAAAAATAAACGTACAAAATAAATAAGAAGAAATAAACGTCGCCTTTTGTGTGTTTAATTCTTAATAGTGCTAAGAGTTTTTTTTTTAAAAATACCTAATGACTCTCCCTCCATTATCGGTGTTAGATTGTTAAGCGTTCAAGGACATTGCTGTTAGGATATATCTTTACAATCTCCATTAAGAACATTCCTACTTGCATGCTTACCTTATTATCTGTAAACACATTTATAAATAAACAAATGAAGCCTTTGTTATACCTGCATTTCAATCTGGTGTATATATTTTTTCATTTTGCATGCCTCAGGTCCATGTGCTAGCATTTCATCTGGTATTTTGCAGTATTGCATTTCTTTGTTACAGATTGCATATTTCAGGTTCGTAATTTAAACTCTTTATTACCTCCAAATATTAGCTAGAGTTGCATATGAGAATTTTAAATTCTAAATTTATACGCGATAAAAGAAATTTTTCAATATCAATTATACAAGCTGTAATAGATTAACTGTAGTCAGAGTTACCTTTTGTCTATATAGACTTGTCTTTGATATAGATGTTATGGTCGGCATATAATTAATATTTAAAATTGAATTTCTTTTATTTAAACTTTAGTTAAGTTTCAGTGACGTGTCACGACAGCGGCCGAGACTGCAAAATTGGCTTGCCAGGTGTTTAAAGTGTGAATATATTGTTAATATTAAAAGTGCAGTATGCTTTTGCGATTTCATTCATTCCTCTCTTCTAACCTTGCTTTTCTGTTGCTAATGTCAACCGATTAATTTACATGTGTGTTGTCAATGTTCGTCATGAATACAGTAAAACAGAAAAGGATGAATTCATTTATATAATCAGGAACACATTGAACAATAATCTGAACGAGTTCGATCAACACATTTGCCGCTTAAAAAAAGAGCTGACAAACTTATTTTGTACAGACTACATGTCGATAAAACAATTTTTCTACAAAGCGGGCATAAACATGTACACAGACATCAATCCCATATCCAATCTCATAATGAATGAGTAGCATGAGGGGCTGCTTACTCCTTTGAAGCAACAGAATTCTCCCTTATTTCCATAGGTTTCAATTTTCGCAAGTTTTAGTTTTCTATGTACTCTTTGTGTGCTGTAGTCTGTTTTCCATTTTTGGCCATAGCCTTGTCTAGATTTTCTTAGGCCCCTCTGGTATTATACTTGTGTAGAATTTTACTAATGTCAATATTTTAAGAAGAAACATCCAGGAGGATTAAAAGGTGAAATTGTTGTAAAAATAAAGAATTTCACTCCCATAAAGGATCAAAGTAATCGGATAAAATTGTGTAAAATCAGACATTTCGACTGTTCAATATAATAATACAATTTTACTAACATCAATACGATAAAACTGCAAGTTAATGTAATTTCATTTTTATTCATAGAACGAGAGAGAGAAAAAGCGTCAAACAAATGAACAGGACAAACACTTAAAAGACACAATAATTCTGGTCAAAGGGAAACGATTAGTAATACATTAATCAATGAGAAACTTTAACAGTTAATATAAACAAGTAATAGCTTTTCTAAAAAGCTAATCGTCTCTTAGCTTTCCTATAATACCGAGGAAATATTTTTTTTATTAATTTGTAGATCAGTTGTGTTGATACACATAGTAAATTTTACCATTGCAAATATTGTTAGATAATATACAGGTTTTACCAGACTGGGGGTTTCCAATGTGGCAAACATTAATTAACTTAAACTGAATAAAAAAATTAACAGTTCTCAGAAGCTTAGTTAACTGACGCTCGAAAATGCTGAACAGCAGAAGTTTTGACCAGATGAGTATTGACCAACTTTTTACCATCGTTATAATTACTGTATGTGATCCAAGTGATTGTCCAAATGTATTCATGAACAACGACAGTAAATATTTAACCTTTTCGACCGGTCAAACATGGGTACAAGTTCAGCATGAATATATATAGAAGTTGAAATCATAGAAAAAATCGGGAATAATTTATTGCCTAACTTTTGCGAGAAATGAATATGTTTGTCGATTAATCTACAGGCTGTAGAAATTTTATGGGTACCAAATAGGCCTCTTTCATTGCAGCCTAATTCATAGACTGTTATGAATCCCAGTTGATGACCAAACTCCACAAATATCCCTTTTAATCAGATTTAAAAGATAAATTTAAATAACACTGACCGCTATCTTGACGATATCAATTAATAACCCCGAATTTTTTAAAAAATGTCACTACAATTTAAACTATTGAGAACTTACTTTGAATAAAGCTAATTAGGACAGGTTCCTTTAAAATTGGCTCCAACATTCGGTGTATATATCTTACCATAAATAGTTAAAACATATACCAAATTCTGTCATTAAAATAAAGATGGAACTCTAAATTTGGTTGCAACTGCAGAGAATTGATAAAAATGGGATATTACTTCGAAACTTCATTGATATGTGGTAAATAAAGCTCGTTTATTTAAACACAACCGGCTGGAACTTAATCAGTTACTTAAACTTATACATAAAGGTTTTCTTAATAATATTATTTAAGATGTTTGAATATTGTTTTATTTTGTATCACCCATGACTCTCTACTCAATAATTTACATAAAGATTAATTTTATTCAATACTTTTCTTTTTAAATGCTGTCGATAATTTTCATTTTGGCACTTGCACAAAACCTAGTATTATTTGGCCATTAACGGTATTCTACACTAAATCCAGCTGGACTGATTTTGATTGATGTTTTATATTTAATTTAGGAGAACCATGTTTGGATGTGATTGGATTTGGACAAACTGTCAAAAACAGCGAATACATTTTCCAGGTCGGTACATATTGTTGTCTGTGCACTATAAAAATTAAAACTAATGCATTTGCTCTTTTTGATCCCCACCGGGTCAAACCAAAGACATTAGAATTGGTATTTGATATTTCTCCACTAAGCACGCAGCATTTGGGAGTAAGAGCAAGGACTGGTCGACCCAGATCAGAATAATGTGTCTGGGTAAAGTTGCAGGTCTTCATGTGGACTGTTGCTTTCGTGATAAGGCACGTTACAAATCCGACTCAGCATGTCGGTCTAGTATAAAGCAGGGTTCTTTCATCATCACTCATGAATATGCATTAATTTATGTCGTTATGTCAGACAACTCTCACAGGTTAAATGAGAGTTGAGTTCTCATTTACATATCAAATCCCGAAATACTTCGTGTTCCGGTCCAGTGGATGTCGTTATATTAATACCTAAGTGTTTTACATTGTTTACTTATTTGGCCGATATTTATTGCACTTGAATATCATCACATTCTATTTTCGGACCTTTTACAGCCTTATATGTGTCTATTATTGAAGATCTTAAGGCGACCTGTAGATATTTGGAACTTAAACGTTTTAGATGGTATCTCATGGACAATCATATCACGGCACTTTAACAGTATCCGAGGCTTGACTTACAGAGCTGACCCAGCTTGTTTTCTAGGCGCTGTAATGCGGAAAGTCGATCTGTCGACATTAGTTTGTAACATGTTTTAAGAATAACACATTCCCTACACATAAATAACCATTTCGTATATCCCAAAAAGAGAAGGCCTATGGCAAATGGCTTTATTCTCCGTTCAAGGCGTATCCAACCAATCCATTTCCTGATGAAAATCAAAAGCGGTTGGCCTATTACGAACTTTTGAAAATTGTGTATTTGTTAAATTTGCATGTACTCCTCCTAAAAATGCCTTAAATGTTTGCCGCCTAATATTAGATGACAAACGTTTAATTAACCAAATAATGTCATAACCGCATTAATGTGGGTGAAGGTCAAATTGGCCAATCTGAATTTCTTCGTTTTATACTTATATCCAGTTTGTTTGCTTTAAGTCATATCAACTCGTGTTTCAATATTATTAATCAGCGAAGTTTACTAGACTATTTTTTAAAGGAAGATCCGAATATGTAATCGAACCATTGTTCTCTTTAAATATTTTTTCTTTTTATGTAATGTCTGTTTTGTTCTTGTTCTCGAAATTGTCTTGCCCATCGTTTTTTCCATTGTTCTCTTTAAATATTTTGTTCTTTTTATGTAATGTCTGTTTTGTTTTTGTTCTCGAAATTTGCCCATGGTTTTTTCCTTTTTTCCTTTCTTGTCTGACCTCCGCTATTTCCTCGTTTCAAATGAATAACTATATTCCAACACAACAGCGAAAAGGGATGTCACCGAGATCCCCTTTAATTGCTTTTTATGAGAGTGATAACTCTCATTTAGCTATCGTAATTTTATCTGTGGGTGATTTTGACCCTCTAACATCTATCTCTGTCTATCGACGCATGGAATTAGCGCAAGGATATATTAGACCGCGTATGAATAATTGATTCAAGATGTCTTTTTTCAATATTTCTAAAAAATATCATCGGATAGCAGCCTATTCAAAAGATATAAAGTATAAACTGTGAACGAAACCGGTTGACAAGTATATTCTGTCTACTATAGTTCCTCGGAAGTCCCTGACAAGAGCGATTTTGACTGGTCGATATATTGTTGGTAGGCGTTCCTTACACTTACATGTACTGTGGTATCTTTTCTTATACAAGACTAGTAGAAATCTATAATATTGTTAAGTTGTCGATATTAAAAAAAAAACATTTTGAATAGATTCATTAGGACACACCAAAATGTGCACAGAATTTCGCGGTCAACTCTTCATATTGATGATAAATAATATTAAATAAAAGTTCTAACAGTTAAAATTGTAAGGACGATGGAATTGAATGTCTGCTTCCGATCATAACAACAATGTTAAGATAAAAAAAATAGTTTGATCTTTCATGTTAACTTTAAAAGCAATGAATTTTTTAACAATCAATCACTGAGAAAGATTGATTTCTATCTTTCTCTTATTCGGTCGCGCATACTTACGAAAATCAAAGAATTCTTTAACTATCTGATCAATATGTAAAAATTATACCAGCCATCTCATTTGTCAGGGATTTGCAATTGTTTAAAATTTTACTACCATTTTATTTTATGAAAATCTTTAAACACTTGCTCTTCAATATACCAGAGACGTTTCTTACATATAAATATAAAATACATGTATATTGCCGGAAAAATCAAATTTATTTGTACAAGCTTTAGAAACTGGTAAGATGTCGCGACCGCCTCGCGCGAGAGAGAGCGTTTTTACCCTTTCGCAGCGAGTAAAAATGAATTTGATATTTTACGGCGATGTTCATTTATTGTTTTTTCCTGCAATTCTTAAAAGGTAAATAAATGGACGATTTTCATCCTAAAATTGTTAAATCGTTTCAACATTGCCATTTTTATTAAGAACGCTGACGTATTTGAAGACACCGAATTTAATATTTCGGCTAGCTCATAACGGAGATAATGCTACTATACGACTTTGCTATATTCGTACACTCGTATTTATATACGGCCTCAGGGCCGATATGGGTGCTGATATGCTACATGAGAGCATTATGACGTCACGTTTATTGTAGTTTCTAGCTGCACTGTCAGGCTATGATTGTTATGAGCAGTTCTACTACTTAAATGTATTTATTTCTTGAATGGTTGCATAATAGAATTATTTTCATTTGAAGTAAAAAAAATACAGTTATCAAAACAAATTATGGACGCAATATGTGATAAATTGATAATTACATGACCCTTTCCATATCAAACCTGGTATCATCCCTCGACAAATATCGTCCAATATTGGGGTCTCGGGATGATATTTAGTTTGATATGGAAAGCGACATGTAATCTATAACAATCGCAGGATAATGAATAATTATATGTTTATATGTCTCTTGTTTTACGAATATATCTCACAATAGAATCCATGCACATGTAATAAACACGCAAACATGAATTAAAGTACACCAAACGAAATTTGCCACGACTTAAGTCAAAATATATCGAAAGTTCAGCTATGAAGTATGTCATGTTATATATCGATGGAATTCTATTTTTTGCCGCAACTCATCCTGCAGTTAAAACTTTAGTTTTCCTCAGCACAAAAAAAAATCCCATTACCCCTCTATGCTAAATTTTTGACGTTGAAAATTTTTGTCTCAAAATGGCCGCTTCAGTGTTAAAGCCGCAGTATAATTCAACTTTATTCTAAAAATTTCTACTTTTATCTGTCATTAAAACACAAAAAATAAAAATTTTACCATGTCTTGTTACCCGAGACCATTGGTTAATTTCACCGTCAAAATAAGGCAAATTTACATAGTCAAAAAAATTAACATTACACATTAACATTATGGGGAAATTTTTTATTTCAAGTTAAAATGAATTTTTAGCTACAACTTTAGCTGCGGCAAAAAATTAGAATTCCAACGATATATAATATGATATACTTCACTGTAAAACTTTTGATAAAGGTTCAATTTTGTTGTGGCAAAATTCGTTTGGTAACCTATAGTTTAATTACTTAATTATTATGTGACAATGTGTACTCCCCTCCCGCTCTCGCGCTAGCGCATGCAAAGAGCCATTTCCGGCAAACAAATGGTTGACTTTACAATCTAAAATCCACGAAGAGGATTAAAATCTCGGCGCAGCATAAAAAACATCGTGATTGTTGCAACTTACCTGCACTTATTTCAATCTACAAAATAAACACTATTTTATAAGAATACGGCAGACAGTTTTTTTATAATGTTTTACCCGTTCTAACAAACATTGACATAGAATTTAGAATACCTTAAAGATATTTTCAAAATTACATAAAATATGGTTAGTTATTAACGAAAATGAAAATATTATACCCAAATTTATAAAACAACCAGTACCAAACGGTAATTTGTATTCCTATACATAAATCCATATATTAGTATCAGATATAGATTAAATGATTAGCAATGTCATCGGCAGTATGAAATACAAACACAATGTCACATCACACACTGCACACACGTGGTTAAAAATGGTGTCTGAATATATACCAACCCCGGAAGGTGGCCTCTTCCTGTTTGTATGAGCAAGAAACTAGCGGCTGGAAAACTAGAAGTGTTTAGCTTAGTTTTATATGATAAAGGGTGAAATTTAATTTGAAATGATTAAAAGAGGGTGCATATCTAAAACAAAGAAAACATAAACACAAAGCCAAAAATAAAATAACAACTTAGTTGGCACTTGCATTCAAATAATGAAAGGTATCATTTTGTTTCAATTCTCCTTATATTACTGAGCCCTGTCAGATAGACATCAGGCTTCTGTAATGTACGTGCATGTACGTACCATTTATTTAAGGCACAAACACGCCCCATTCAGTCCTGTGATTGTTATACAATGATATTGTACTTGAATGTTTGTTTTAGGGGCGCAAAGATGTTGTAAACCTTTTTACCCAGAACATAGCGTAAGACTTATTTGAATTGAAAATTGCATAGGGCCTGTTTCTATCTTACGCAGCTCAACTGTGTTGAGGTTGCATTTTTGACATTTGATATTTGAAAAATTTTAAAAAACTAAAATTTATAAAAAGGATGGGGATTTCAAAACTCTAGCAACACACTGCGACCCAACAATATGTCAAGAGTTCCTCTCTCCAACAGTAATTAAAAGTTTAATTCGTGGTTTAATTCAAATACATATTCCCGTATACCAATATACATGTAGAGAACG
>JARWCS010364242.1:0-10507 GCA_034783895.1 Geukensia demissa | reverse complement strand
GGCAATAAATAAATGGAATTCCCTATACAACACCTATTTTTAATTTGGAAAAATCCCCTGGAATTTTATACGAAACTTCCAAAACTGTGTTCAGCATTCTTAGAATTCCACTTCTACCAGAATGTGACTGCCATCAATTAGATGACTATTCTGTCACTTTTCAACAAGAGTGCATCATAACTCAACAAGAAGTTGCTGAAGTAAAAAAATACATTTTAATAAACAGAAAGTAACCAACCTTGCTATTATCATTATACACTAACAGCGTGTAGATTGCACCAATGCCCAGATGAATGTCTGACACACTCTGCCAGTCTGTGTTGTTATTCCCTCCTTCTGGTAATACATACACTTTATACCTATTAAAAGAAAAAACAAATAAAACTAGCTTTCTGTAATATCTGTGTAGAATTTTTTTGGTGAAATACATACATCAAAACTATACAAATTTTTTCTGAGGACTGTTTTATACCTTCCAACCTGTTGATTGATAAATTAAATGTTGCTTAACGTCCAGTGGCAAATATTTCAATCATATTCATGATGAAAGCCTATTAATGAATGATGGTGAATGAATGCAGTTTTGTACTATGCCAAGACCCTTAGCCTGATTTTAAATATGCCAGCTCATGAAAGCAACAGTCTGCAGGAAGGCATGTCCTTTACCAAGACACATTATTCTGACTCATGGCCAACCCATCTTTGCTCTTAACTCCTAAATGCAACATGTTGAGATGAGAAGCAGCAAATATCAATTTTAATGTCTTTGGTTTGACCTGGCAGGGGATCTAACCCATGCTAATCATTATACCATGGAGGCAGTCTCAACCTGTTGAAATGTTTAATTTGATATTGACCTTTCATTCAGCATTACCACAAAATGACATTTTCTCATATGCACATTTTCTGATTGTAAAAAAACTATATAAAGGAATTCTTAATTAAATATTTTATTTAAAAAAAGCAATCAATCTGCATTATTTCTGTCTGGCCAGCTGTCTAGATTTGTTCTTAAACTGTTTTTATAGGTAATAATAGTTGATTATTTTGTTGGGTTCTACTGAGTCAAAGATGTTATCTATATTGACATTTTCTAGTAGGTGTGACATAGCATTCTGGATTAGCAGGTAGATCTAGTATAGTCAGTTAGTAGACATTCTGATATGCAGTCATGTCCTACCCACTTATACACTGCATGTTTCTGTAATTTTATCTCTGTGAAGCTAGCCAACATTATCAAAACTTTTATGAGAAGGAAATAGTTATATGTAGTTTCTTACCCATTGGGTTCTAGAGATAGATGTGTATAACTGTTGATGTCGAAGTTTATGCCTGTATTTTCTGTTACCATGCCAGCATGACTTACAGGTACCAGTTTAACACCTCCTTTCATGTTATCAGCACTAATAATACTGAAAAGGCAAACAAATGCTTTAAGAGGCAGCGAAAGAAAATCAAAGGGCCAGACAAAACATGACATATATACATCCAAAACAAAAAACACAAATTATGAAAAAGTGGGACCCCACCAAAAATACCAGGGGTAAACTCAGTTGGTCCAGAAGGGTAAGAAGTTCCTGCCTCTTTAAAGACACCCACCGCATTGTCCAATTTTTTTTTCTGATCTGGTATTAATCATTTCAGGGTAAAGGGAAAGGTTTCATGGAATCACAACCTCCAGGCAGAGATAGTGAACAGCCTGTTTTTCCTTCACAGGAAAAGGTCTGTCTTCATCTGTGAATGAATATTCAAAAGCATATTTTTCTGTCTGGTCAATCTTCCTTCAGAAAAACCACATGTTTCTAGGTGTTCTTATCAAAATATGTTACTAAGACACCACATTTAATGTACAAATATTTGTTGTTGGTTAATAGAATTTGTTAATCATGTGTAATTGAATTTTCTTAATGGAGAGATTGTAGCCCATTATTGTAATTTCTAAGAAGCTTACTTTTAACAGCCTGTATTTGACTTTGTTACCCGTAAACTTGGGAATTTTTTTTAATTCTTCACAAATAACTGACAGCAGTCAAAATTTGGTAGCTCAGATACAAAATGGACAAATTAAAACTCTTCAATTTTAAGGACTGTTTAAATAATAAATGATCAAAAACATTAGGGGAACACTAAAAGGACTATAATGCTGTACAAGTGCACAAGGTGTTCACCCAAATATTGACTTATTTTAAATAAAATACATCATTTCTCAATGTCCATATAACTGGGTGAGTATGGTATTGATTTCCATTAAAGTGGAAAACTCACCTCAGCAATGCATTTCCATCATTTGATTTTTTTCTAACATCATTTATCTGAAAAATAAATTCAACAAGCCATACAAAACCAAGCAAAATAAAACTTTAAAAAATTCAAAATAATAATGCAATACTGTCAAGGTACAGTAAAACCTGCGTTAATGGAAAACTGTGTAATCTATCAAAGACTTTCATCAGACAATGGATCTAACACTATTTGAATTCTAATTGTCCAAACTTAAATTGTTTAATACAAATGAATTTATCAGTTACAAATTTGTTTCAATCTATTAGCGATTTGATAATTTTGCCTTTGATCTCGTTGCCTTATTTTTCAGTGTTAAATGCATTATACCCTACAGCTGTGATACTCAAAAATAAAAGGCAGTTGGTCACATGAAGTTTATGATAAAAAGGATAAAAGATGTTGTTAAGGTCTTCACACAAATGATCATTTGTTTCAAACTTGGCATAATCTGGTTTGCCTAGATACTGATTATAATATTATAATAAACATTTTTACTGTAAATGTGTTCCTAATCTTGACATTTAAGTCAAAACAGATACCAGGTCCAAACTGATACATAAATTTTCCAAAGTAAAATGTAATTATATACAATTCTACATACTGTACAACATAGTATTTTTTAAAAAATTCATGTTGTTTATACAGTGAAACCTCTCTAAACCGGTCCCTCAGAAAACTGGCCAACCTCTGTAAATCGGTCACACTTACTAGTACCCCAATGGTATCTGGTATTGTAAATTAACCTCTGTAATCTGGCCACCCCTTTAAACTGGCCAAAATTTTCTGTCCCATTGCTGGCCAGTGAAGAGAAGTTTCACTGTATATACCTGTGTATACTGTATTTTTGCAGGCCTCAGCGAAGATTAGCAATTGTAAATGCTGTGTCACCCTTTTAGATTTTTAAGTTCAAGCCACTGATTTTAGTGAGAATTTTACTCTGATGCTGTACAAACCTGTATTACCTGTAACGTTCTGTTTTGTATGATGACCAGTCTGTATTCCTGTCCTCCAAGGAAGGTAAAGGTTTCATTTGATACATGGTCCGTGGAACAATCAGCAGTCACACTCCAACTAATGTTACCAGGGGCATATGTACCAAAGTCACTACTCTATAATAGAAAATAAAAATGTCTTGCTACCTCAAACTATTAAGGTCAACTTGTTCACAATAAAGCCTTCCACATAGTAAACAATAAATTTAATTTTATCTTTTAACTGGTATATTTATGGATAAGTCAAAATCAATAATCTGGCCCCACTGTTTTTTTCAAACATAACTTGGGTAACATTGTAATTATTTGTGTCAATGTACATCAATTTGTATATTCGTTTCCACAAAATTATTTTCTTTTTTTCATTACCTTTTAAATCGATCTTTTAGTGTTTTTTGACCATTTTCATTAGGCAAAACTTTTTTTGCAAAATTGTAAATTTGGCAGGAAATTGCTTGTGCAATCATATCATTTTTAACGAAACAAGTTCTTAAAAAACAGTACCTTGCATTTCTCTCTTTTATGAAACAGATTTATGACAACATAGAAAAAACAATGGTTGTAAATAAATTTGTGTGAGCGAAGCACTTTTCTGGATTAACCTTCAGGTAAGCTCATGGTTGTTTGTCAATAGGTCATAAATTTTTTTCTGTTTTTCCATATATAACAAATACAGCAAACTTTTTTCAAAAGATTGTTAAACATTCTTTCTTTCTAAAACCTTTTTTATTTAAATGCTAAAATGTTTCATTTTTGTTTTCCTTAGACATCGTTTTTTCAATATCCATATTTAATGAGGTTAAAGGTTCTAAACATGTTTACAATTTTATGACAAGTTAATCAATCACTTGCTAATTTCAGTTGATTTGGAAAAATAACACATCAAGCAGATTTTTCATTTGATAAAAAGGTAATTTAAGAAAGTTCATGCATATCAAGCACGTCTGTGGATTTTTCCTCTTGTTCTTCCTTTAGCTTCCTCCTTAAACTTACTGCTAAGCAGGGAAGGTATAATGACCATTACCTGAAGACTGTCCAATGTTTGACTGTGTTGAGATGAGGAAACTATTGCTGCTTTACATTGTAGGGTATTATATATTGTTATACCAGTCTCTGATGATGTCAATGGGGATTCAAACTGACTCTGAAAAGATAAACAAGAATTAATTCAGATCATCTGAATATCCATTTTATATTACAAACATCTGGGGATAGGCAGTTGAGTCAACATTTTACAAGTCAAGTATGCAATGAAAGTTTGTAACCAATACAAAAATATACCAATAAACACCTTCAACAAGTGATGATACAGCCTTTTTCTAGAGACTACCATATCTAGATGTGGTAATACACCAGACACATTAATATGCTTTATAGCACAATTTTAGTTTAATGTGACTTCTTTACCTTGAAACTGTAATCTTCAAATTTCCTTTATCATAAAAAAATCTTTTACATAACTTGCATTTATTTTTAAGCCTACAAAACCAGCCATTACAAAAACTCTCAATTTGCCAGAGCTTATAATTAAATTTATTTCTACAAAGCCAGCCATGACAAAGGCTAACAATCTAAAGAGATTATTACCACATATCTTTCTAGATCTACAAAGCCAGCCATAACAAGATACTTACATTTATTTTTAGCTGTACAAAGCCAGCCATGACAAAAGCTATCACAGACAAGAACATCCCAGCTGCCATTCTCTGCAATGGTCTGAAAAACATGTATTACAGTAATATTAGTTTGTACACAGAGATTTAGTCTCTCAAACTGTGTGAAAAAGTGTTTCACACAGACAGATACAAGAAAAAACGGATTCAGGATACTGTGAATTCATGTATTCAGAATTACAAAAAAATATATTTTCATGTGTTAGAACTGTGGTTAAGAAATTCTGAAGTTATTCAAAATTTCCTTTCCATTAATCTACCATACCACAAAATTCTTTTTTTCTTTGTAATTCAACAATAATTCAAAGTTCCTTTTCCACTTAACTACCAACCCACAAAATTGTCTCTTTTTGTAAATGCAAATTAATTAAAATTAGATTTTGAAAAATACTTATTAGTTTGCAGAGATAGTTATTGTTTATTTGATGCTGTTCAATATGGGGCATGACAAAGTAAACACATGTTTACGTTGACAAATATTTATTTTTTCATTTGGATTTCATTTTTTTTCTATTAATGTTAAGACTGTTTCACTTTTTATGTATTTTACTACCAAACTATTCTAGAAATGAGAATTGCAACAACTTAATTGCCATTCATACAATCAGCTGATCTTAATCACCAGTGTTCTTTCAAAGGACTGATTAAGAGGAAAAGGCCATGAAAAAATTAGGATAAATAACATGTCAGGTGCCCAAATTGAGTTTTGGAATTTCAGTTTTCATTAGCTTGAGTATTTCAAGACCAAAAACTTTAAAAATATATAGCAAATTTCTAAAGTTTGATAATTCATAAAATCAAAATATCTCAGACATTTCAGTAATGTCCAAAATTTGGAGTAGTTACAACACACATTTATTCTGAACTATTGTCCAATTAGGTTTTTCTGAAACCATAAGTTTTATCCCCATTTTTCAGTCTTTTATTCCTTCATAAAGTGTTTGTGATCATTAATTTTTTGTTGGGTTCTTAAATTTTTATATTGGTCACTACAGAAAATCCATGGTAATTGGATCACTACTACTTATTAGTTAAAAGTGTTTCACAGACTGCTGATTTTATCATTTTGAAATGACATAAGAACTCGAATCTAACGAAACAAAATCTTACATTGTAAGAAATTGATAACTTAGTTCTGCACTATGTTTTTGTGCCTCCATTCATATCAAACATGGCAGCAACCCTTAACCAGTATCAGCTGTCAAACATTTAGCTCTCAAAAACTCTCAAAAATTTGAACCTTGGGCTGATACTGAAAGTGATATGGAGGTTAGCATGTTTTAAAAAATATATCTCACCTGTTAGGGACACCACACTTGTCTAAGAGAGGGTATATCACTTTCTCAAACAGTGGAATCAAAACTAATATCAAGATTGGATTCAGTGCCTGAAATATAACATACATGAATATCTGTCTTTGGTATTGTTTCAAATATTTTTAAATGCTTATTTTCACTCAGTTGTTGTAAGTGATGTTTACAAACTAATTGATTACGTATCATTCTCAAAAATGAAAAATAAAAACAGGCGTATTGATATATGAAATTAACTATCTCAGATAATGTGGTATTGCCATGTTCTTTAATTGAAAATATTAATTCCAGAAAGAATCTATGTACAAGAAATAAAAAATATTTATGTTAATTATCTATTTGTATTTATAATTTTATTTATTTTAAGAGGTATTACGATTTCTTTCAAATAAATTTTACAACGAATTATTATACTGTAAATTTTTGTATTTAGCAAGAAAACAAGGTAAACTACCCCCATTTACTAATAAAAAGTAGATTAGGCCAAATAAAATTGATTCTAAGACAAGTATTTTTAAAAAATGGTAGGTAGGAGAGGAATTTAGTTTTTGTTGATAGATTTCTTAGACGGGGAAGGCTTTCTAAGTAAACAGTTTATCCATAAATTTAAAATCTTCCATGATTTCCTTTGAAATTTTCTTAACTGACTTCAAGTTTATGCATAAATCATGTTTTTTGAAAGATAGAATGAAAACAGATAATTAATAGTTATATTGATATTATAAACAGATTTTAATGTCGATGAATGTTGATGTTTTACATAACTATGACTCTCATCAGTCCTAAGCCATGAGTTCCTTGGAATGATCTGAGATGAATTTCTTTCCTATATGCATATCTACAAGTTCTGTCTTATGTTCATGTAAAGTTTCATTGAAATCCATTGAATTGTTTCGGAGGGGAAGCACTTATAATGCATGAGGACAGACAGACCAAAGGACAGATGGATGGACAGACAGGGTGATTCCTATATTCCTTCAGTGGTATAATAATTTACTCTTGGTGGCTTACAACTTCAAAAGCAAGTGAAAACGTTATGTAAAATTTTAACCAACTGCACATCTTATTTCTAAAGATTTAAAGCAATTATAATATACCTGCATTTGATCTGGCTTCACTCTACCTAAAGGTCCCTGTAATAAAAAGTAATCATATTTATTCTTAATAGACTCAGATACATGTATAACTAAGTTTGGCTAAACTATTGGTCCCAAGCGGAGAACAAGATATAAATGTGAGCAAAACTCCCTTATCCCAGTTTTTCAATATATATAATGAATGTTTTTTTAAAACGAGAGTAGGTTTCTGGGTCTTCTAACATCGAAGGGCGCCAGCCCTGAGATGAGAGAGGACCGAGAAACACTTGATTTTAAAAAACATTAATAACACATTTATCACTATTTACTGTCATCAAAATGAATATTGATAATATTATTTGAATTTAAAGAGTGAATGGCAAACAAATTAAATTATCGCTTTTTTTTTTAAAGGTAAATATTTTAAACAGGAACTACTTTTGTGAGTATTTAGGTAAAAATTCCAAAGATAAAGTGAACTATTTAAACCAAGGGATGACATCATTTCATTCGTTTTAAAATAGAAGCGGTCTGAAGAAACAGGTTGACAAATTAACCCTTACTTAATAAGAAAATTAAGTGAGAGATTGCATTAAAAGGGACCCTAGTGAACAGTAAGCTATTTTGTATTGTTATCTGATGTTCGAAGCATTTTTATTCACCTCAGTTGCCGTGCGATGTCGATGCCAACATGTCATGCAAGTTCATTAGCCTCAACTAAGAAAAAAAGTTTCATGTCTGAGGCAAATTTAGAAATTTTTATATTTTCCTTGTACAATGGGTTGCATGTGTAGACATCAGTCTGGCATGTATCAACTTAAATTTCGAACTCGGCTTAAATTTCGAACAATGATCCCCCCCCTCCCCCATGTTTTTTTTGTTGTGTCCACAGTACTTTGACGGTTTAGAGATATACTTACAAATTTTCTTTATTTTTTTTTCTCCACTAAAATGTCAAATAACTGTGGTTGGAACAAATGTGGACCTCAAAAATCTACATTTGTTATAAATTTTGGATAGCCACCATTCTTAGGGATTTGATTATAGATAATTGTCAAGTTTTTACGCTAAGCCAGTTTCTTAGTCACAAAACATGATATGTTTTTGTATTGGTCAACATTTAAAAACCACTTTGCAGACACAACATTTTCCTTGTCCACACATACATGTAGGAATATTGGGAAATTTTCTCTTTAAAGTTAAGTTCGTTGTGTGTAGGCACACAGTGAATGAAAGTTTGAACATTATTGACTTATTATGATGTTGTTTTTAAAGGTTTTTACAGGAGTGTTTATAAATGAGATTTTATGTGAATCCTTACTGAGAATGATTATGTGTTGAGCTTATAATTTACAGATCCTTGGATAAGATAAATTTTAACAACTAAATTATACTGGAAGGCTGGAAATACCAATGTCTACATGTATGGTGAGCTTTTGTTTGTAACTTAATGAAGTGATCTTTTGAACCACGAATATGATGTTCACATTGGTCAAAAACATACTTTATAATACAACATTACCAATGTTAAAGAAATATGGAAAATATAGGTATGCTATATGTACATTTCAAGGAGTAACCTCTCATCAGTAGCATTAGATTCGAAACATAGGAAGTCAAAGATTCAAATATAGCGAAGGAAGCACTCAAATCCAAACAAATCGAAAGGGGAAGCCAAATCCGACGGCAGGGACCACTACTAAGTGCGTTACTTTTCAAGGCCTTTCAGTGTTTTAGAGGTATCGACCCAGTGGTTTCTAAATACAAATTTATCAATGTTAAAGAAATATGGAAAATATAGGTATGCTATATGTACATTTCAAGGAGTAACCTCTCATTAATTTTCAAAATAAAAGTGAAAGAAGAATTCTGAGATAATAGACATATACGGTTAAAATTAGTGACATTTAAAGTTAAGTTCCGCTGTGATGATTAAGTTCGAATTAAATTAAACAAAGTAAAGATAGATTCTGCTAAACTTCGTGAGAGGAACCTGGAATATGAGGGATTCGAAAAGAAAATTGTCAAAAAATATCAAATTCAGATGCAGTGACAGACCGTAACAAATATGATTTTAGAGTGAACGAATAAAAATCAGTTGTTAAAATCTTTTTTTTTGTAACTTTCATGATTATTTTCGATTCAGTTTTTTGCCAAAATAAGGATACATTTGAAAGAAATACATATTAAACTGCAAGAATAAATGATGAAGTTAAAACATCAGACTGGTATACAATAAAAATGAATGTATTTGTCATTCCTTTTTACTGGAAATAATTTACTGTTTGTGCACTGACACATTTTCATTTCTCAAAATGACGTAACGCCATATTCAAACATATTGAAACGACCAAATTTGATTGCAGTATATCGTAACTTTCAAATGTTTATATATATAAAAAATTAATGATATGCAATTTTAAAAAATATATATAAAAACCGATGTAACGTTTCTATTTTTGACTAGTATAGATTAATGATGAAAAAAGAAGATGGTGATGTCCGGTAGGTATTGTGTCTAATGCCTTTGAGAAGTTATACTTTACAACTTTAACGGATCCATAAATTGGTTATTATACAATTTTCCTTAAGGTTTGGTTTATTTAATGCTCAAAGTAAGTCTACCCTCCAAAACTCCAAAAATTCGGAAATGGATGAAAAGTCTTAGATCTTGCTGATATGTGCTTTATATATATTGTTTAATGTGTAATTTTTGTCCCAGTTTAAAAATATTGACTGAAATATTATAATTGTTTTGTATTCAGTGGATTTTTAGACATTGTTCGCAAAAAACACAATTTTAATAAATATTTGCTGCTCTTGTTCAGCCAACCTTCTTCAATACTTTATGTTTGAATCGTATTTTCATTACTTTCTTAATTTGAGGGAACATAGTAGACAATATAATCATTAATGTGTAATCAGCTTCTTTCTTTTTCATAAAAATTCCCAGAAGAATGAACAGTTGAACCTTTATAAATATTCAGACAAACAAACTTTCAAACAATTTGAATGTTATGAATGTTATTTTAAATTTTATCTTTAATATGAGACGAAAACAAACTGTAAGAAATTTCTTGTGTTATAGAAAAAAGAATGGATATGGTGTAAACATTTATGACACAAAAATCTCATATGTACAATTAAATTTCATGCAAAGGAACAGCGCT
>JARWCS010364231.1:0-10508 GCA_034783895.1 Geukensia demissa | reverse complement strand
TTGGTTCATTTTAATCAGTTAGTCCTTTGCAATCATATGAAATTGCAAACATGCAGACAGTGTAACAAAAAAAATTCTAAGTTTGCCAGGTGAGCGATTACAGGCTCCGTGGAGCCTCTGGTTTTTCCATATAGTGGAATACATATCATTATTCATATGAAGAATGCTCACGGTTATATTTATATAGACATACCAGTCTTTCTCAAAATTTACAACATTATGGTTTTCAATTCACTTCTATATCAAACATTTGATTTCTTATTTTTTGTCATAGCTTCTTAGTTTTGTTACTAGTAATTATTATTACTTGTCATTTATAAAATATGTTTTAGCTATCGATATTTAACTAGATAGATGCTGTAATTAAACAATTTTTAAGTCTGTAGTGTTATATAGGCATATAACTGAAGAATAAAAAATTACAAAAACCATTGTAAGTTAAAAAAATGCTTGCGACCAATAGGAATTGTTTATGCGAGCTTTCATATGTCTAAGTCTTTAAAACAAAGAAGTATTAAATAGTAATTAAAGATCGATAAAAAGTAAAGTTATATTAAATTTTATATTACTGTTTTAAAGTTTTCAAAATTTACTCCACGTTAGTAGCTTTATTTGAAAATTATTTTATAAATCACTACTCTAGTCCCTTTTATGCATTAAGGCATGTATCACCAATGACATGCAGTAACACCAACGACGAAATTGTAACACAAAAGACTTTATTTTGATTCTGTATAAAATTTACAAAAGTAAGATTTATTACAATTGTTTAAATTTTGCCAATAAAATTCCGTATCTTATGTAAAACATGCCAAGTTTATTTTCTTAAAATATTTTACAAAGTGAGTACGTCTGTCTGGATGTAAACTTGGCATATTATAGCATTTTGGGGAAGATGGCTGTGGTTAATAAGCCTTCTTATTTATTTTTTACGAATATATTTTCTTTGATTTTACTTTTTAAGGTTTAAAGCAATACAATGGACAATAACACCACAAACGAAAAATTTTAAAAAGTAGGAAAAAATGTATGACATTTAAGCTGATTAGGGTATTCTCATTTCAAATAATAAAAGAAATGTGCGGTAAACCCTTTTAATTGTAATATTCTAAAGCAATATAACAACACTGACAACAAACATTTTATACTTCATCCCACCTTCCTCTCGCGGGTTTGAATTCTGTCCTTATATGCAATATTTATCTGTTGTCTGCACAGTAGGTAAAAGTAGTGCCATTTTTATTCAAACGTACCCCCAAATGAAGTGCAATTGAAATTTGAATTTTACAATAACTTTTAGTTTTAATTGATGAAAAAGTTGAGGCGACAACGCTAAATAATTATTTTTTTATAATCCCCTGTAAATAACAATATGTAAAATAATAGGTGAAATGGTCACTTTTGAAGAATATGGATTACAAAATTATAATCTGACAAAAAAACAAGCTATTTTTTGATAATTTTATACCTTCTGCTACCGACAATATTTACAAATAAAAATACACTTATAATAATATTAAGTAATGATTTTGCTATAAACATGTGAGACTATTTTATTATTCCCGTGCATTTTTGTACTTTTTATGAATAGATAACCCATATATATTAATCATTCAGTGATTCAAATAATAACAAAATGAAATTTTAATTAAACAGGAAGATTTTGTTAAATTAAGTTATATATATCGGGCAGACAAAATGTTAAAAGAGAAAGCAGATGAAGATTGAATAAAAAACACATAGTTAGACAAAGTTAACCCGAGAGCAACACTGAGGAGAAACGAAGAACAAACAAAAAACTTCTACAACATATTAATGGACTACACCAAATACATCTGGTTGTATTCTATTTAAAGACATCTGTCGTATTGCCCATTACAGCTAAAGTAAGTTCGTCTTCCTTGGGTGATTCACTGTAGTGATTATATATTTGGTTTTATTACATATACTCTTGCTCATAAATATGGAATATTTTTATTTTCGACCTTACATTAGAAATAGGCATGGCAAGATTTTGTCAAGCAAAATTAAAAATGCTTCCAGGTATATCCATGATATTAAAGGATAATTAAATTATGAAATTGGATGAAATAAAACATTTTAAAAGATTCTATTCGGAAAACAATATTGACATTTTTTCACAAAAATGAGGGTTTCACAACTCATAAAACTGGCCATCGGACAAAAAATCTTAAAAAGAACACTTTTGTAGCTTGAAGTAAAATAATGAGATTTGCGTAAAGATTTTTGGCACTCTGGCGCATGGTGTTTGCATGCAAGTCTCCAAAGTTGAACTTTTGACTCAGAAAATGTCAATATTCCATATTTATGACCAAGTGTATATATGAATTTTTACCTCCATTTTTGCACTTCAATATTAAATAGTAAAGATGACAAAATTGAGAAATGATTTTATTGCAGAATAAAACAAAGAGTACATTCAAGTTTGGCAGCTTTTTATATAATCAAATATCATCAATTTGCATTTGATATTAAGATCTTTTTAATGCACCGTTAATTTTGGCAAAATTTAATGGAATTACTTAATTCAGTGTTTAATAAACTTAATTCCAGGCTGGCCTGAATAGAATCCGATGTCATAAAACAATTTTGTTACGATCGAATCATTTTTGTTAAGAGTACCGATAACTCGAGTCATTTCGGTGGCATATTTCAAAACAAATTTAAATAATGTCAACAAAATATTGTCAATTTTTCCATCTTACTTTGAAATCTAAATGCAAATGATTATTTAATGAAATTTTCTGTGATTGATACTAAACAAACTTCTCTGTTTTGTCTTAATTACAATCTTATTTGTTGGAAACATTTCAACTCTTAGTTTACCATATGCAAAGAAAGTGAAAAAATAATGTGTTATTCGTACTCATGTACAGCCATTGTTCTGTATATATCAACTGTCATCACATAGTCTGTCTGCGTAATGCAGGCAGGATTAAATAGAGAGAAGACAGACAAGACCATGGGACGGAGAACTGACAAGAGCATGTGACGGAGGAAAGGGAAGACCATGAGATGGATGAGAGACAAGACCATGGACGGAAGAAAGACAAGACCATAAATGAAAAACAGACAAGACCATGGTGCGGAGTACAGACAAGAAAATTAGACGGAGGACAGACAAGACCATTGGACGGAGGACAAACAAAACCAAGGGACGGAGGAGACAAGACCATGGGACGGAAGACATACAAGACCATAATCGGAGGACAGACAAGACCATCGGAAGGAGGACAGAAAAAAACATGGGACGTAGGACAGACAAAACCATGGGACGGAAGACAAACAAAAGGCCCCAAAACACTCTAAAAATTATTAAAAAACTTATACCTGAGTAAAACGAACTTTAACTTCTGTCTTGTAAAAGGGAAGAATAAATCAATGATATTTCAATTTAACTTTTTCAAAGTTTACAGATAACTGATTTTTAATATGATATAATGCATGCATCACGCTGATTTGACAAGTCTTTAATTGACAAGTATTAGTCAGGGGATCCAGTTTTATGGAAGACAATAGTTAAATATAGTTCTATATTTTCTCAAAGAAAATCGTGAGAAACGTTAGTAAATGCATCCTTTAGACCCTCAGCTTGTAATCTAACTGAAATAATTCAATAACTATCTTTTAAGATCAAATTTCTGTAAGATGGGATGATAGAAATTTATAAATGCAGAAAATGAAGCAAGTCGAATTTCAAATAACATGTTTCTAATCTTAGTTGCAGTTTCTATACATTTTAACAATTACGTCTTACTCCGAACTTGAGTGGTTTTAATCTTAAAATATTTCTTCTAACATTTCTTTTAATTTAAATGGAATTCAATACTTTTAGTTACTCGGAAATGCTGTGTTATTTAGTTTGAATCGAGACAAATATAATATAACAGTAGTATAGGGGTCAGAAAGGTGTATAAAACTAGAAAGCTCACTTGACTAGCAGGTTTTCGTTTGTCGTCATCCTTTCCGAACATCAACGTTCCCATTTAGATTGACTAGTACATTTTGAAACCGCAGTCACTTGAAACGATACTATATGTTTATGGTAATTCATTGTTTATTCAATATTTCCCGGCCCCACAACCACAATAATGACCAAGATTTCAGACAAAGCTTCATATAGAATTCCTTCATCACAACATATCTGAATGAAACATATCTCTGGTCAAATATAATGTATATTGAAAATATGTTCCCGGCGCAACCATCTCCATCAAATATCCCCTTAGATGTGCTATATTATCTTCGAAAAATATTCAGTATCTCCGATATACATTATTAAAAATGATCAAACCCAATAAAACTTTTTAATGCATGCTTCAATAAATAAATTGCGGCAAAAAACTTCTCACTTACAAATAGAATTTAGTATTAACACTGAAAACTCATTAAAAAATAAAGACTTGATAGAAAAGTTTGTGCATTGTAGCCTGCAGAAAAAGACTACCGAGAGATATGTGTAGACATAAAAAACACACTCATATAAATAAGGCATTAATGTTGTTTGTTTGCCGTTTCGTTAGGTAGGTAAAATATTATATGTTTTGCCAAAAGCATTAAATTCAAACGTATTTATTTAAAATAAAGACAATAATTGTACAAATTGGAACACAAAATATATATATTATCTGATATGTAAGTATTCGGAAACACGCATTGCAATTTTTTAGACTCTCCATGCATAGACGCATAAATATTAATGAGAACATATTACACTCGGGCTTCCCGTGCATGAGTTGTATGCTCGTATTTACTTTTGGGTACTGGAATGTATGTTGGAAAGATACAGTTTACACTTTCCAACATGTTTAATTGTTTTATTTTAGTCTGTATCAAAAATCAATACAAGTTTACCGATGTTTAAGTAGCTTGATCCGATAAGTCTTATCCCAAAAATTACTGTTAAACAAGAGGAATTGCTCTCAACATGACCGTGATTCCTTGTTTCCATCATTTGGTCCTGACCGTACTGATGAAGGTTAATCCAGAAAAGCGCTGCGTACTTAGTGAAATTTAGGCATTTACAATCGTTGTTTTTCTATTTGACATCAAAATATTTGATAAAAGAGAAAAATGCAACACTTTTTTTTTCAGAAACTTGTTTCGTGTCCGACGGAAATATGTGAACTTAGGGCAACGGCTTAACGAGAAATCATACATTACACAATCCAAATAAGATGTGGATTTTGTCTTTCTGGTATATATTCCATGTTCTTTCTTTAAAGTAGATGAGAGGTACTGTTTTCATGCACCAAACCCGAGGGAAATCAACTTCTTGATGGTTGACAATTTCTGTTGTTCGATTTGAATTTAGAATTTTATAACAGACCTTCCCCTTCAAATAATAAGTATTTAAAAGTCCCCGTTCACGTGCCTTGAAAAAATCTAAAAACTTCTGGTTGAGAGAAAACAATAGAGAAACATTACTTTATATTTCATGAAAACATAACTCCCATTTTTGTGGACTCTTGTCTGATTTGCACATATTTTTTCGAAGAAATAAAGTACATGATATTTTTTATCATAATTACTGTATAAAAAGGGAAATAAATTAGTTTATTTATTAAAGAAATAATCACTAAGTGACAAAATATAGACACCCTTTAAAAAAGTAAATATGCATGCGTTCAGTATTCGAAATATTTATATATGAATAGCTCCAAAATTCTTAAGAAATATTCAGTCCTATAAAAATAAATGTTCACACCTTCATCGATAATCTTTCGTTTTCACGATCCCATTTTTCCTATTAAGTAAAAATATAATACCTTTCATTCATGAAATTCATAAATTCTATAAAATTGTTAATATTAAATTCGGTAAAATAGATTTGCAAGAATGTTTTGCTTTTTATCATTACTTACACGAGTGCTTCTTTTGTTAGGTTTGGATCTTGGACTTCCTACGTTTTGGTTCTAATGCTACTGATGAAAGGTAACTCTTTGAAATGTGGATATAGCATACCGAATTTCTCCATATTTATTCAACATTGGTAACTTTGTATTTATATTCTATAAGTCATGTCTGAAAAATCCTATAATCTTCTTAGCAACAGCTTAACGAGAAATTATGCAGTGCACAATCCAGAAAAGATATGGATTGTGTCTTTCTGGTATATTCCATATTTTTTCTTTTGTGCTATATGGAGGTCGTAAAAAGCTTCCCTTTGCTCGAGTTTACGCTCTTATTTATTTTGAGGTATTGGCATGTATAGTGGAAAGATAAAGTTTACATCTTTTCAACATTGTTTTTGCTGATATTTTTAAACTGTGTCAAGTTATTTGATTCGATCAGTCTTACTTCAAAATTACTGTTATACGGTAGGGACGCTCTCCGCAAACCTGCAAGTAATTCCATTTTCAAATATGTGGTCCCGAGCGTACATGATAAAGGTTAATCCAGAAAAGCGCTTTGTACGCAGTGAAATTTAGGCATTTTAATCGTTGTTATTCTATTTTGTCTACAATCTGTTTGATGTGGATGTTCTGGTATATATTTCATATTATTTCTTTTTAAATTAAGACGGTTACTGTGATTATTTCACATGATTTGCTAGCTCATTACTGTATATTTTATAATCAACTTTTAAGAGACACATTGGTCAACTACTAAAAAATGGTTAAAATGTAAAAATATATAAAATTGTATGTAAAATTACATATAAAAGATAAAAAGTAATAATGAAGACGGCAAGATTTTCGACCTTAAGGTCATCGACCGAGAAAGAAAGTGAAAATCATTAAGTTAATCAATCGGTCATACTTATCAATATTTGGTAAAAAAGTTGTATAAAAGGAGCCTTGTTGGACCCGTCCTAATTATTACAATGACTTATACAATATTTTCAGCTCGATGTACATAGAGTGTATATATTTATTAATCTTGTAAGAATGTAATAATCGATGAATTCTTTAAATATAAAATAAGTTAACTTCAATTAAACCCACTATAAAAACTGCCGCTTTTATGCATTACAAAATAAAAAGTTTTTACTTGTAGATAGAGTAGTTCAATCGTAAAGTATTTCTCCTGTTTTAACACTTATAATCATTTCTCAAAAACGGATACAGTTTAAGCAAGTTTAATATACGGATTTTTTTGTCAAACCATATTTCACTCCTGGCATTAAAATACCAATGATATATACTATCATTTTTATTATTTAATTAAAAACATATGTATAACAATTATATGAAGACAAGAAGTTAAACCACTATACATCAGATAAACAAATATAAAATTTTAGCATTAACCTAGTTATTAATTGAAAGGTGAACTCGGATTTTACAAAAAAGGCGATCTTGTATAAACATGTTGACTACCTTGTTTTACCGTCATAACTGATAATCTCTTGATATAAATCACTTCAAAAATGATGCATAGAAATCCACTGGCAATTTTACGTTTAAATATTAAAAAAGTAAGATTACAAATATTTTGCAATGTTGTGTTAATAGGTGCTTGTAAAATAGCCGAAACATTAAGATTGTTTTTTCTCACATTAACACAATTTTAAAATTATTTATTTTGGCAGTTAGAATTAGAATTTACCCCTTGTTGCATTTTAATAAATGTTTTTAATGCATGTCAAAAAATGTATATGGAAGTTATTGTTAACATACGTTTATGTTTCAAACACATCTATTACCAATTTATTTATTATACTTTATCTTAATATGTTATATACTATTTTTTTACATTTAAGTCGATTTTATATAGATCATACAAGAAAATGGTCAATGAATTGGATTTTAAAATCCGGAATGAAATACAATTTGTCTAGAATTTCAGATATTTTCATACGCTAAAATTTCAACAATATTACAATAAACATTTCGAAAACCGAGCAAAACGTACAAAGAGTAAGTAATTTTAAGTCAATACAAGAATTTATGCAAAAACGTCGACTATTTTACTTCAAACTTGAAACTAAACCTAAATATTTTGACACGAAAATGTATGTTCAAAGACATTGTATAAAATGAGTCCAGTTTGTTCTTACGCTAGTAAAGTTTATTGTGAGCATGACAATTAATCAAAAATGTTAATGTAACAAAATGTATAACACAAAGACAAACCTATGACGACACTTCCTGACTCGGGGAAAGGCACATGAGACATTTGGTGGGGTTACTAGTTAAGTGAGATCCCAACCCATCAAACAACAATTGGTCAAAGACAAAAAACAGAAAGAAAACAAATGCCTAACAGACAAACTGTAAAAATCAAGCAGAAATTCACCCAATCAGCTAGAAAGTATCTGAAATACAATAAATAAACACAAATACACGAAAAAAGGAAGATCCCACTCTAATGAATGCTAGCAGTTTCTGGAAGCAAGCTCAGGGCGATATTTCTGAAATTAAACGTAAGAAAAGAAAAGATGGATGTAATTCCAAATTTATTAATATCTGTGTAATGAAGCGATTAGGTAATGTCTGTACCAACATAAACAAGTGTTGATGTTCTAACTACAATGTCGAGGCTGTACCCTGTGTACAAGTTTGAGTGAAAAGTGCATGATACTGCGATTTCACGGTCATATAATACAAAATGAATGCGCATTCGAATGCGAAACGACGACGTCAAAGACGTTCGCAAGTACTTCAGGGCGGATTCACATTAAGATTTAACGAACAATTGTTTTTAAATTTGTATGATAAATGTGTAATATTTCCTTAGAGCGTAGGATGTGATATCCCTTGTCGTATAAAAATTCGACATTCTGAGCCGGTTTTTTTTATTATTAAATCTTTGTAACGGTTAAAAAGTGTGTAAACGTCTTAAATTTGTATCCTTGCTGCACTAGTTTACAAGGAAGATGTAGGTTGCGATCATTAAATTCAGAAACTTTAGTGCAAACACGTAGGAACCGAACTAGTGTGAAATGTAAACACCATACGAAAGGGCCAATAGCACGTTCCCATCAGGAAACTAAACGTTATTTATAAGAAAAGAAAACTTGTCCTTTATTATAATAAATTTTAGTGCATAAACAACACTGTTCAATTTTTCAATCCAAATCTAAAAACGGGACTCCGGTCAGTTCTGTTATTAGCTTTATTTAACTTAAGTTCTTTTAGATAAATTTCTTTTGCAAACTCCTCCCAATGGGGCGTTAGTTGGGCGTGATGTATAAATTCTCAACTCGCCTCGGACGGGACCGTTTACGCCTTGCCCCGTGTTGGGAGAATGCGACGCTCCCACCACGTTAAAGGTCCTTTGGCAACAGCTCGTAATGAGTTATCGTTGGTTGCTTAAGCTAGTTCTTTCGTCCCTACTTAAACACCAAACTGTCTTTATTAAGCATCATGTCGCCAGAAATTTCCTCGGCCTATCCCAAGCTAACCCATTTTGTGATTTCTTGTGTGATAATTTGTTCTCGTTCTGAAATTGCATTAAATATTTAACTTATTTGGAAGTTAAACAAAAATCAATCATAAAATTTTGAAACTGTAGATTATTTAAAGTTAAAACATCATCCCAATATCTAAAAGTATTACAAACTTGTCCACTAAATCCTGTTTATATGAGTCTTTTTATATATTGCCATTAACAGCGGTCAATAACAATACAAACATAAATCTGCAATGAGAGGAGCGCATTTTATGCCCATTGGTATGCTTAGTATCTGCCGATAGACCATGTTGCCAAATCGTACATTAATATCATCAAAAAGGAATTCAATCGTTGTAATCATGTCAGATGATGTCCAACAAGTGTATTTTTATCACATTTATCGATAAAAGCGAATTATATTTATTGCAGCTTATGTAAGATTAATCAGACTTTTTGAATGACCAAATTATTGGATATTCATTGCAAGGGAAAACAGGAACGTATCGCTTTCTATTTATTGCTATTTTCAATATTACGATTGTCTGTTGTAATTCATGCAAGTGGCAAAAAAGGAAGTCTCTAGCACGATGAACGACTTGAAATGAAAAACGTACAAATTTCCATCTGAATAACGAAAAATATATCACAGTTAATTAAGTGATATGAAATAAATTGTAAACACGAAAATGGATATAACTCATCTTAAATACCCCCCGTCAACCAATTAGTCTTTATACTGTATTACAAAAAGGTACATGTATAACGGAATGGTGTTGAAGTTTATTAATCGAAGTTAAATAACAGTTCGACATCCATCAAGATTTTAAGGCTTCGTAACATAATTATATGTAATTCCCGCTTACGGTAAACAGTATGTATGTATGTGTGTAGAGAAAACACCGCTTGTGCCAATAAATAAAAGTGAAGGTGATGTTGTCAAAATGCTGGACTTTCTGATTGTCAACATTTTTGTAGAATTTGGTGGGCGAGTTTTTCAATAGACCATTGGCATTCCAATGGGCAAAAATTGTGCGCCCCTACTAGCCGATTTATTTTTGTACTCGTATGAACCAGAATTCATTCAGGGACTCCTGCGAAATAACAAAAAGAAATTGGCCAGATCGTTTAATTTTACTTTTCGCTATATC
>JARWCS010364220.1:0-10508 GCA_034783895.1 Geukensia demissa | reverse complement strand
ATTTCTGAGATATATGTGAAAATCTTCTTTTTAGTAACTACGGCCATGTTTTTCAATGGATCAAAAATCCAAATAAAATCTTTGTGCAGAATACCCTAAGCAACAATCATACAAATACTTAAAAGGAGAAGATTTTTTAAATAAATATGACTTCAAAATTAGCTAAAAAAAACAACTAAAAAGGACAATAACTCCAAAAAGAGTTAAAGAATTTCCTTAAATATATCACCCCAGATAGATGTTCTTATGCTGAACACTTTTACAACATGTCAGAATTTGCCTAAATTTAACAGTTTTTGAGATATAAGCGAAAATCTTAGGTCAGACCCCTATGTTGTATTTTTAGTAAGGCCAGTCATGTTTTTCAACGGATCGAAAATTGAAGCAAAGACATTATGCATAATAACCTGAAGAACAATTATACAAAGTTGCATCCAAATCCAATCAGTAGTTTCAGAGAAGATTTTAAAACTTTAACTTCAAAATAAGCTCGAAAAAGGGGAATAACTCCTACAAGAGATAAATGATATTTTCAAAAATTTCACCACAGATAGATTTCATCACTTTTTTAATACTCTATGTCAGAATTTAGCTTAAGCCCACGGTTTTTGAGATATATGCGAAAATCTTAGGTCAGACCCCTATGTTCCATTTATAGTAATGGAAGTCATATTTTTCAACGGATCAAAAATGGAAGCATAAAATCTGTGCAGAATACCCTAAGGAATAATCAAACAAAGTTGCATCTTAATTCATTCAGTAGTTTCAGAGGAGAAGATTTTTAAAACGTTAACTTCAAAATTAGCTCGAAAATGTCTAAAAAGGGCCATAACTCCTCAAAGACAGAAGGGATTTCTACAAAAATTTCACCACAGATAGATTTAGTCATGCTAAACACTTTTACCTATGTCAGAATATGGCTAAAGTAAACTGTTTTGTGATGTATGTGAAAATTTTTGGTCAGACCCCAATGTTCTATTTTAAGTAATGCCAGCCATGTTTTCAACGGATCAAAAATCCCCCAAAGAACAATCGTACAAGTTGCATCAAAATCCATTCAGAAGTTTCAGGGGAGAAGATTTTTAAAACTTAACTTCAAAATCAGGTAAAAAACGTCAAAAAGAGCAATAACTCCCAAAAGAGATAAGGAATTTCCACAAATATTTCACCACAGATAGATTTCTTCTTGCTATATACTTTTACCCTATGTCAGAATTTGGCTAAAGTTAACTGATATACATGTATTTGAAAATCTTCCGTCAGACCCCTATGTTATATTTTTAGTAACGGCAGCCATGTTTTTCAACGGCTCAAAAATCGAAGCACAAACTTTGTGCAGAATACTCTAAGGAACAATTATACAAAGTTGCATCCAAATCTATTCCGTAGTTTCAGGAGAATTTTTTTCAAAATGTTAACGACGACGACGACGGACGCCAAGTGACGGTAATAGCTCACATGACCTTCGGAGAGGTGAGCTAATAAAAAGCAGATGTGGTATTGATATGAATTATTATAGGTTTTCATATTTCAATGTGGAAATAAATGTTCTATATGCGGAAAGTAAATAAAATTTATAAAATGAAATGCAATTTTCCTTTGGCACGAACACATAACTTTTTTAGATGACAAAATTCTAAATAAGCTAAGTGGTTTAAGGTTTCATTAAAGTCAAAATATAGAACACTGACTGGTCCATGAAAAATGGGTAGTAGCTTTTTTCATTGAATTATTACAAAACACTGAAGTCAAAAGCTCCCTTTCTTGTACACATTGCATTTAAAATTCTATTTTTGTAACAAATAATTTTGAAATGAAATTATTAGTGCAGGTGTTTCGATTGAGACATCAGAATTTTTTTAAATATCTAGTTCAAAGGCTAGGCGTTATACTTAAAAAAATTGGCTGAATTGTTAGTTTAACTTCATATGCAGGACAAGCTATAATTTTTAATAACCCATCAATAAACAGAAGAATATAGGTAAAATCTTATTTGGCTTGGTGGTATTCGAGGGCGCCCTAAATGAAACCTCAATATTAAAATATTACAATATTAATGGACTTTAAGACAAATCATATCTAGCTTTCCTTGCAGTTGATATCAAAGAATTGATTTATACTAATCGCTAATTCAAACTGTAGACTTTTAAGAAAATTTTCTTGCCACCATAAAAGTAAATGTGTTTATAATTTCATTTCAAGATCTTTATTGTTGAGGGGAATAAAAAAGTTATATGTGTCAGTTATAGCATTTTGTACTCTGAATTTCTGAATTTTCTTAACTTATGAACACATTTGCAATTTTGTATAACCTACCTTTGTCCCAGATTTTGACTTTAGTCAAACCTTAAGGGGAAAAGATAACTGTAAAATGTGGACGGATGAACTGACGACAGACAAAATGTGATGACAATGGCTCATAACGGTGAGCTTGTCCCGAGAGGAATATGAAAACCAGAAGAACATTCCTTTGCAAAAGACAAGAAAAATAACCCCACTATAGTTATAAGAATAAACATGGAAAGCCAGTTAAATTAAATATTTTTACTAAATATCTTTCTGCTTTGTGACTTTCGACTAAACAAATCCATTATCTTCTTAATTTGCAATGACAAACGCACCAGAAGACTGAATGAATGTAACAAATGCTTTAATCAACCAACAATACACATGAGCAGCGAGATTGCAGTATATGAAAAAGCAATATCATGGGCTGGATATTATATGTTATTCAAGCTCTAGACATATTATATAAAATGACATTCACGTATGATGAATTATATTCCATGAGCCGAAGGCGAATGGAATATAATTCATCATCCGTGAATGTCACTTTATATACCCATTCTATGGCCTTAATAACTATTATGCTGTGGTGCATAGCTTAATTTTCTTTTGAACAGAAAAGTAAGTAATTTCAATATTCATGATATATCTATGGTACACCGTAACGTTACCACTGTAATAACTTTATCTTAGATTAAGTAACTTAATCTGGGAGTTTCTGAGCTTAATCCGGGATTAAGTAGCTTAAACCTGGATGTTCTCAACTTAATACGAATTCGAGAAAAAAAACCCAGATCTTCTCAATTTTTGAGAATATCCTGGTTTATCTCAAGTTTTTTTTTTTTTTTTTTTTTTTTTTTTTTTTTTTTTTTTTTGTAATTCAGCTTAAGCTAAATTAATTCAGTTAATCCTACTTTAAGCTCGGAAATACCCGGATTGAGTTACTAAATGTAAAATTAAGATGCTAAATCTAGGATTAAGATACTTTTTCTAGGATTAACTCATTTAAAGACTTATAATGACCATAAATAAATTGCATGAATAAATTAGCATGACACGTGTGTATCTGAAAATGCTACATGTACGACTATTTTGATAAATTGATAAATTTGCTTGTGTACTTTCACTTTAAAATTGAGTGATTTTTAAATTTCATCAGTTCTTAAGAGTTTCGACATTTTTTATTCATAATTATTGATTGTGCCCTACTTAAAATTATTATCTTTCATGACATCAGGAAATCGCATTAAAGTATGGTTTATTACAAACAAGAATTCAGATAATTCCCTGAATATTGTACATTTTGCACATAAATGTTTAATCTAGTGCCAATCAACAGACAACAGGAAGTAAAATTAACAAATTGTTGGAATAAACTGTTTTAATTATACATCAAAATTTATTATTTATCAATAAGGCCAAAGTTGTTTTGCGTCCGCATGCGGGTACGTTCATAGCTTTTTGATGTCAAAACAAACACAGAAAATAATCTATATGCATTGTAGTATTTTAAGAATTGTATATTTTGTTAAAGGAACCAAATTTTATATAAGCAATTTTTAGTTTGTTTCCGATTCCTTATTTGTGTTGCTTTCAGTTTTATGTCATTTGATTCATGCAGATTGTACAATAAAATGTTTACACTAAAAAGAATTATCTCAAAAGCAATATCGTTGATTACCTGTATGTTGATATAACGACCTCAGATATATGCAGGAAATATACAAGATGATAAACATTCAGTGTTTGTGTGTTTTTCGTGCGGACAGGTGGGTAGGTTTTAAAAATTTGACCTGACGCAAAACAAATAAAAAAACAGACACGTCCTGAGATAGGACATTTATTTTAAAAAAAGAAAAAAAAATACTGATGCATTATGTTTCTTCTAGATGTTCAAAATGCTAAAAAAAATTTTAATTGAGCTAAAGCTGAATTATTTAATGGTTAAGCTGAGAAAATACCAGATTTTCTCATTATTTGAGAATATCCTGGTTTAACTCAGATAATTTTAAGGCAACCCAGCTTAAGCTGAATTAATTTACTTAATCTTAGATTAAGTAATGAAAATCCTGGATTTTCTCATATTTTATAGAAAATCCCTGATTAACTGTTTATCTTGTTTAAAGTAAGCCTAATGTGAATAAATTTACTTAATCTGGGATAAAGTTATTAAAGTTGTTACGGCGTGCCATATATATCTGCAATGCAATTTGAAAACACGGAAATAAATGGAATAAAATTGAAATATTTTTGTATATACATTTCTTTTGATTTCTTTTTGATGTTTTAATTCATTTTCAAATATCATTAAAATCATAGGTTGGATAATTGTTTAGAGTCTTTCGTATTTTTGTTAGACGATAAGAGTTCATAACTTTGACATTGAACTCATAATTTGAGAGGTCTGTACTGTAAAAGAATAGAATAGAATAGAATATTTTATTGTTCCATAATGGTTCCACAAGGGGAATGTTAATGCATACAAAATTTAACACAAACATACATGTAATTAACACTTAACAGATAAGTCAGTATTGAACAGTACCAGAAATGCGTAAAGCTTTAAAACATTATATCATATTATATATTGAATCATCATCAAATACAATAAAAAATGACAATTTGTAAATTGACCCTCAAGGACTATGTCCATGTCTAATATCCAGCCTATCAATAATATATATCTACCCAAATCAATTAACATGTTAAACATTGTTCCAACAGCATCATTTCATTACCTTTATGGAACTGTTATTTAGGCAATTAATGGCACATTATATGGTCATGTTGGTAAATAACATAAAGAATACCAAGACAATGTGATATTCCACACATAGTATAATCCAACTGTGCATAGAATATTGATGGATGAGAACATAATTTACATGTAAATCACTTTTGCAAATGGCATAATACCTTTCCCGCTTTTTCTTGCACTACATTTCTAGATTTCTCTGTATATAAATATATTCAAGCTAGTGCAAGCACAGCATGTTCTTTGTATACCAAATATACCTGTAGAATAGGAATCTTGTCAAAACAGATGATTGACCAGCAATATATTACACCTTAAACATATGTGTTTCTGCTACCTCTACCTACCATAATTTGTAGTGTCTACCCTTAACTTTGTTTGGCATTATTTGACCAGCACTTTTAAAATCTGAATGTAATTCTAGAACAAACCTGCGAAAAATTCAAGAAAAATAAAAAAGTTTTTCCTACTGACTGAAATTTTTTTAAAGCAATAAGCAGAACAAAAGTATTATTTTATTATGCTTTTGAATTTGTAGTTGGGATGAATACTCTGCAACATTCTAATGAGATACAACACAGGTCAAAATTTGGCTTATTTAAGGCAATATACATACATGTAGAAAAAATCAAATTCTCTCTGGCCCTGGCATATCTTGAGCAGAAACTTGTGAAAGAATGACAACTTAAATATGCAACAATCTCATTAACAATCAAACAAACCATGCAATTCTTGTTGTTTTAAGTTTATGTCATAAGTATTTCAACATATTTGTAAACAACATGCAAAATTTTGTACCTGTATTAACTCATGTATAGACACAGGTGGTGTGTTGTTATTATTATTTGTCATCTTAGTTATTCTCCATTGTCGAAAAACAAATTTGAAGTCTATGGCGAAATGTTCATCTTTCTCTGCCTATCCGCATGATTATCCTCAGCAACTTTTTTAATCCCCTGATTCACCAACTGTCAAACATTTGCATTTGCGCACCTGCTGTGGAACTCTCCTTCGCGAAAACCACAGATCGTACTGTAAACAATAACTTCCGGTGATTGCTTCACCAGTTGTCACTGGTTGAAGTGCTCATATTTTGCGTTTTATAAAAAATATATTGTTTATCTGTTTCGTTGTCAGTTGTGTATCATCATACAGAACTATACGAATACTTGTAATGGCTGTCTTTCAGCCAACAGGACAGAAGCGGTTGACAAATGTTGCAGTTGTTCGAATGAAGAAGGGTGGAAAACGATTTGAAATTGCATGCTACCCAAATAAAGTAGTTTCATGGCGAAACAAAGTGTAAGATTAAAGTATATATATAATTTTAGACAGATGCAACCTATAGAAAGTGGTCAAAATCAAAGAATAGTATGATTCAGAATCAGAATCTTGAGAACCATAAGAAAGCATGTGAAGAAGTTGAAATTGTGTTCTCCGCATAAGAGTCTTGTCCATTACAACATGTCGTTGATTTTTGTTTGTAATCTTGTTTTGACCAAAGGGTAAAAAGTCTGTTCGCACACGTCCCTTGGCCCTACATAATGGGTCTTTTCGCTCTTATATTATACATGTACATTTGTATGAACACTTTTTGAATACATGATATTTCGGCCCATAACAAAATCAGTCCATTACAAAATCGGCCCATGACAAAATCGGCCCATTACAAAATCAGCCCATAACAAAATCGGCCTACCTATAAGATACTGTTAAATTTGAGAGCTTTTGTTTATTTTCATTGACCCCGGGGGCGGATTAAGTGGGCACACCCGTATCAGTATCTTGATTTACTCTTATGAAATAATAATTTATTAGTCATAAATTTCCTAATTTCTAAGAACTTCCGGGCTGGGGGCTTTCCCCCCTAACATAAAATCCTGGATCCGCGGCTGGACCTATCTTCTTTTATACAAAAGGATGCTGAATTTTCAAATAAATGTGAAATAAGTAAAATCAAACATTTGTCATCATGCTCAGAACTGTCAAGCTGAGGGGCAAATACAATCATGTAGGTAAAATCAATACAGAATTTGAACTTAAACTGCATAAACTGAACTTAAAATTACCAGGCAACATTAAAAGGAAATTAGTGCTAACTGCCTGACATGGAAAGAGATGCAGTTTAAAATCAACAGAGTACATTAAATAAATGTCGTGATGTAATGGAAAAATCTCTACATGAATATTGCAAAAATTGGAACAAAATTAAAGTCCTGTAAACCTTGACAAATACATGGATAAAAATCATGGATATATATATAAGTTCAACCCATGCTGTTTCCAGATCAAAAGGAAAAATTAAAGAACTTCATAAAACTTATTTGTTTGTTCCTGCAGATAAAGCAATGAAAATAACATCGTAGTTTTCTGTCGAAAGTATTATATAGAGGACCTCTACAATAAAAATCATAGTTACAACACCATTGATAACACAAACTTGACAGAGCAACTGATCGTTAGTGAACATCTGAATGTTACTACCCAGTTAATGGCTGCTTTTTACAATATGAAAGTTCCTAAAATGTACTGATATCTTTAACTTCATTAAACTCCAAACAAGTCTCGGTTTATCTCTTTTTCTTGAAAATAAATGCACTATCACTCACGTCTCAATTCTATTAAATATGAACATGAAAAGATATGGGCTAAATGTCAGCAAGATTGTACTCCAACCACGAGAACAAACAGGTAAACTAGAGGTCTCCACGAGGTATTCAACAAGAATGGAATATCACTCCTTGTGACAAGCTCTAAATCACATGAGACGTGTGGTTAAACTAATTTAGTGGGATCCCAACCCTCCCGCAACGAGTCGTCAAAGGAACAAATCAAGGAAAATACGAACTATAAATCCGACTAGAGAGTACCTTAATTACAATAAATATACGTAACAAAAATACATACAACAAAGATACATCTCTAATGAATGCTCGCAGTTACTGAAGGCAAGCTCAGGGTGAGATTCCAGATGATAAAACATCAAGCCTCTAAACACGCGATGTCATCAAATACAGTATGTCGGACGATTAAATAATGTGTTAATAAACGTGAAGAAAGACAAGTTGGATGCAATGCCAAATGTATTGGTATTTGCGTAACGATGCGATTATTGTATTAATATCTGTATCAACAAAAACAAGTTTTAAGTCTTGACTACATCGTCGAACTTGTACCCCTTGTGGATAAGTTTGTTTGGAACGGTGAGATTTAAGGAATCATCTTTGAATTTGTAAGCTTTATATGTTATGTTTCCATAGAACGTAGGATTTGATATCCCTTGTCGTATCAAAACTCTACATTTACAGCCGTATTTTGTATTAAATCTTTGTAACGGTTACAAAATTTTGTAAACTTCTTGCAAAGCTAGTGATGTCTGTATCCCTGCTGCAAAAATTTACCAGTAAGATATAGACTGCGATCATTAAAATCAGAAACTTTGGTGCTACATGTAACACGGGCAAATCGAACTAGTTGTGAAATATAAACCCCATACGAAGGAGCTAAAGGCACGTCCCCATCCAGAAACGGAAAGTTAACTACAGGAAAAGAAAAATCATCACTTTTATCATAAATTTTAGTGTATAAATAACCCTGTTCAACTTTTAAATCCAAATCTGAAAAGAGAGTACGAATATTACTGATAACAGATTTATTCAAGGTTAGTTCTTAAGGATAAAATTCTTTTTTGCAAACTCTGGATTATTTATTAGTAAAACATCATCCAAATATCTAAAATATTATTAAACTTGTCAACTAAATACTGTTTTGAAGGGTCTTTCTGGATTTTGGTCATAAACTGTGATTCATATCAATATAAAAAGAAATTGCTATTCATTTGTAAAAGATGCGCAGTTTGTGTCGATTGGTATGCCAACTATCTGTCGATAGACCGTGTTGCCAAATCGCACAAAGATATTATCAGGATGAAAATTTACCGCTGCTATCATGTCAGATGATGTCCAACAAGTCTATTTGTTATAAGATATCTCGTTAAAAAGGATTTATATTTATTGCAGCATATGTAATAAAAATTGAAGATCTGACCAATTAAAATGGTCAGATCTTCAATGTTTATGCCCTGTCGATATACAGACATTAACATTTAAAAAGTATTCTATAAAACTTGTAACAATTTACCTAGCATAAATTTGAGACTGCATCGAATGCCAAAAATATTGGACAATTACTGAAGGTTTCCTATTTAAATTGTTCAGACTGGTTGACATATTAAGACAAGGTTATGCTAACGTAGAGCGATAAAATCAGGTAAATACCTTAAGGTAAATTTGCACAGTCACTTCTGCGATATCGTTCTCCTCTTTATTGATTAAATGTATTAAGTTTTATCAAATTTTAAATAGTTAACATGTTTGGTCATCTGCAGAAAAGGTAAGCCATCAAAATACGGAAAAAATTAGTACATGTATTGCATGTTCGGTCTTCGATTGATATTTAAATGTCATTATTTTTAATTACTCGCTTGACCAAATTCCCATCCCTTTGCGTCTGTCATCCGTCCTTCCGCCTGTCGTCCGTCCACAATTTACTATTTATTATTAAGTCTTCTCTAAAAATGATTGGCTTCGATTGATATGAATATTTATTTATTGTCCTCTGCAAAAGTTATGATTTTTCGTCGATCGGAAAAAACAGCAAGGCCGACAGGGGCAGAAAATGCAATCTAATCGGATCTGTTAGATATAAATATAGAAATGACGGCCGCCACAGACTTAGTTTATTATTGGACCCTATGGATTTTTTTCTTGCCTGAACAATTAAGCAGATTGAAATGATGAGTTGTGTGAATTATCATTAAACAGTGAAAATAGTAAACATTTGTTGTGTGTCGATAATAAATTCAAGTCAAAGTCAATGTCGGTGAAACGAAGGAGAGTAACATACCCGCATGCATAAACATAGATACGACATCAAAGGCAATTCTGATGACATTGTTCATCAACATTTTAACCTGCCTGACCATTCTATTCTTTCCATGCGAGTTTGTATCATCGCAAAGGTCTACCATTGGACTAAAAATCCAAACCAAGCAACATCTGTACGTAAAAAAGGAAAACTACTGGATTAGAGAACTGGGAACGGCAATACTGTATGGTCGCAATGACAAAATTAATGGTATAGGTATTTTATCAAGCCCTCAATATAGTTCTGTGAATGTGATGAACATCTTTAACTCTGCATCTAGACACATTCGCACGAAACTATATGCCCTTCCTTTTTCAAAAATTCATTCTTTGTAATAATCATGTTTGGATACACCTGTTACAAATCCAAATTCAAATATGTACAGACTTATAGCATTCGTTATGGATATTTCCAATCACAGGCTTTTCAAATCAGTTACCTTTCAGAAAGAAGAACCAGAAAAACGGCCGTTTATTGTTCGCTAACAAAGGTCTTGACGTAATCCATTTAAGCAATATCCTCCATCAAAAATCCGTCAAAT
>JARWCS010364209.1:0-10509 GCA_034783895.1 Geukensia demissa | reverse complement strand
TGAACAGGTGAGACACAGCACAACTCATCCTGATAATGCTTCAGATAAGATATCAAATCAATGCAACATACACAAGCCAAAAAATCTTTGATGAAAATTTTACACCAAGGAAATTCAATCAATGTCTTGGCAAACAGGAAGTAGGCAAAGGACAGACCTAAAAAGGGGAAGAACCAATCAACTTACCCTGATAATGCTTCAGACCAAATATCAAATCAATCCAACAACAAAAGCTGAGAAATCTTTGTCAAAAATTGATTGATATATGTATGTATGTACGACGGACGGACAAGGCTAAAACTTGATGCCCCTATCGCCTAAAGGCAGGGGGCATAAATAGTCTTGCTTGGGAAATCATTCCCTTATATTTGAACAGAAATGTAGCAGTAAACGTGAGATGGAGACATCACTGACTGCAAAGTCTGCCCCACAACATTCAGCCACTTCTGGGTCAGCTCAATTTAACTGCTAATCCTCCTCAATATTACACTGCCACATCATACAAAGTTTGACAGCTTGTAATATTTGAGTAAATAAAAATCAGGTGTAAAATTCAGTGTTAAAGCCTACTTTTGAATTCCAAAATATCTTGGAAAGGAGTAAAGATGAGGCCAGTTAAAATACAATTTTTTTTGGTGATTTTGGCTTTGAATGTCTCTGTTGATTAACCTGTTGTAGCTTGATTTTAAGACAAACAATTGCATATATACTTCCATATAACTGGAATGGTAATTGTATAACAAAAACATGGGGAAAATGTATCCAGGGACATGGATGCCCCAGTCTTCACAAACAGGAAGTAGTCGTATGCTGAGCTAAAAAGGGGAGACAACTCCATCTGAGAATGCTTCAGACCAAAGAGCAAATTAATCCAACATAAACTATCCGAGAAATCTTTGATGAAAATTGTCGAACAGATAGGAGTAAAACTTAAAGCCTCTGTAGCCTTAACACTGGGGCATTATTATTTTAATTTAAACTATTTTTGTTAATTAACCTTTGAAATCATATGATTTGAGGTAATCTCGCCTATTGATGGCACCTTGGTGATAATGTAGTAACTTTCACCGATGCTGTGTGAAGTAAAAAGATAATTAAGATGCAACAAAGCACAATATAATCCTCCATTACTGTAAATTCAGCAATTATTGCATGCATTTATTTTTGTGAATGTCCTATTTCTGACAAAAGTGTGAGTTTTATTATTGAGATTCTTTGCAATTTGTAGTAAAAAGCAATCAGCAGATCTCAAAATACCAGTTTTAATTACTGCGATTCATGTCCAGTCGCATTTTTCGCAATAATAAAAAACATTGCAATAATTTCTGAATTAACAGTATATGCAAATTCATGACATGTCTATATACAATGTAGTATTAAATCAGAGAAAATATTTGAATACAGAGTAATACCAGTGCAATTCAATAATTACAGTTGTTGTCATTAGTAAAGGAAAGTCCTTATATTATTTAAAAACTGCACAAAATTTTTCTTCACAGTTAAGGATGATCACAACTTTAATACTTAAAAGAACTTACTAGCTGCTTGTATAAACTGTGAATGTAATTTATAGGTCATTAAAGGCTCTGGTAACGTCCTGAAAAAAAATAGATTGAATAACACTGGCTTAAACAGTATCATGCTTTATTTTCCAAAAAAGTTAGAGAATACTTGTTATGAATCAAGAAATGAACATGGAATATCAGGAAAAACACAGTCATTACTTTATAACATTATGGATTACACTTATGTTTAATCATTAACTGTAATATTTGTTGAAATGATACAGTTTACATCTTTCCAACCTTGTAATTATTAAAATTCCCTGATTGTTATCTTTACATTTTGCTTATCAGAATTCATTATATCATGAACTTTATATTTCAAAAATTTGGTCCATGAATATTACTAGAAATTCATTTGACTGATCTTCCTATTTTTTCTACTAGCATGTCTGATAATAACAAATCCAGAAAAGCACTTCAGTTCAGTAAAATTTTGCTTGAATATTTATTAACTTCTGTGAGATGTGGATTAATTCTTTATGACATACATTCCATATTCTTTTTTTAATTATTAGTAGTTAACAGTAAATTGTATTTGAAGATTTTCTGGCTTTACTGGCATTAACTTACTATTTGATGGTCACAAATAAAGTTTTTTGGCAACACATTAGAAGAGCCAGTAAATGGATATTTGAAATCAAAATTGATCCTAGCAAATCTTCAAATCCAAAACTTATGCAAATGAATACAACTGCATTAAGCAGCACGTTTTAAAATATGGAATAAATTTCTATGGTTGCACATTTTCTCCATGTGGATTTAATGCCATAGAAATTTACACATCAACCAAATTGAACAATGATTAACACTGTTGCATTAGAATTTTTTTGTTGTTGTACTTGGGCTTGCCTCTACAAAAAATATAACTTCCCCATATATAAAAGACAGGTATCTACTTCTTAATTAGGAACATACCATAACAATGAAGTTTAAAAAATATACCTTAGATAATTTTTAACAGCACTGGTAATAGTTTTTATCTCAAACTGTGTATTATCATCTAAATTCAACTTATCACGCTTCTTTGGGTCTGAAAAAGACAAAAGTTCATACTAAGATGAGTAAGAATACATGCAAATTGCAATAATGGGTTATTACTGATGTATATTCCTGCCCCTACCACAATTTTATATTCCATTCTAATTTTACATTTACATGTATTGTTACTTCTATCATACTACCACAAAGGGACTAAATATATTTCATTGAAACCTATTGAACTTTTGAGGAGATACACTAACATGCTATATGCAAGGACAGAGAGTCAGATGGATGAACAGACATATATACAGGGTGATTCTTATATACTCAACTTTTTTGCCTGGAGTATAAAAATGTCTTACAGATGCTTTCTTTTTATTTCTAACATTGCTTCAGATTATAGAAGTCCTATTTAACCCACTTTAAAGCATCAAATTTCTTTGCCTGTTCAACTCAAATTAATTCTTTTCATTGTTTTATAAAACACATCTAAAAGAGCCATTAAACAAAAATTTTTTTTTAAATTCTTGTCTTCATTGAGTATTTTGATAGACTGAATAAATTTATAAAAATATTTTTTTGCTGTCTTATAAAAAACTGATAAAAACACAGGATGCACCTGCTTTAACATGATGATACATAAATATGCAGTTATGAATGTGACCCCTGACCCCACCCCACTAATGATAACTGGTAAAGACAGTGCATTATAGAAGATAGCTCTAGGACACTATAAATAGGTATATATAATGCAGTCGATAGATAATATTATTTATCACATATCTAATTGAGACAAATTCTTTTCTGCATCGTTTAATATGGAACAAATTTTGCTTTCATTATTATGCCTTCGGTGCAGTTAGAAGGGTTGATATGGATTTTAAATTGTAAACCCATATCAGCCCTCAAACACTATCAGAGAGAATTGTGATGACAGGTTTATTGTAATTTTCAGCTGTGCTGACAGGCTATTAATAAGTTCCATTACTACAATTAGAATGTATTTATTTTTCAAATGAAAATGTAATAGAATTTTTGACAAAATATGTGATAAATAGATCATTAGATGTCACTTTCCAAATCCAACTTGGAATCATCCCTCCACCAATATCCTACCTCAGGCTTAAGCTCTTAGGGTCGATATGAGGTCTTGGGATGATACCTGGGTAAATATGGAAAGTGGAATGTAATAATTTATCAATATTGTAAAAACTCAGCTTGGTACTTGTTTATATGTGTATCAAATTACCTAAACCAATAGATATCAGTTTACTAACTTTTGAGGCTACTCCCACTATTCTATATAAACCATTTTCTTCTAAACCTAAAAAAAATTAAAAAAATCTCATTGTAAACTAAAGTTCCTTTTCCTTTAAAAAGTTTTAATAGTAAGGTGAGAAAACAATTTAAAATTTTTATCATGACACCAATATATCTCTTAGTTTAATAAAAAAAAAAAAGTGTTCATCTTTACAAGGGCTAGCCAATGGAGATGTTTTAAGAACTTCCCAGTTCAGAAGGAAAGCCCTTGATATCTTTGATTTTCCTTTATTGAGATGAAATAAGGAAACTTTAAGAAGGACCAAGCATAGATGCGTTCTGTAGAATATTGTTCCATTTGACCACTTCAGAAAAGATTTTTTATGCATCAGCCAATCAGAAACAAGAATCATTCATGGCTGCAATGTTTTTTGTCTGTTTTTGTCTGATTAAAACAAAATAAAGAAACTGTTTATAAACTACCTTGCAAAGATGATTTCTGTCAAAAATTGTTCCATTTGGCCAAGCAGTTTCAGAGGAAAAGATATGTTTATGTAATGACCAATCAAAAACAAGATTCTTCCAAGGTGGCCAAAGTCTTTGTCTAATCAGGATGAAACGAGAAAACTACATAAAAACTTTGTATATATGTAGATGCTTCCTGTCAAATATTGTTCCATTTGGCCAAGTTATTTCAGAGGAAAAGATTTTTTTTATATTTCAGCCAATCAGAAACAAAAATCTTCCATGGCAGCAAGGCTTTTTGTCTGATTGAGACCAAATGAGGAAACTTTGTAAAGGACTTTCCATAGATGCTCCACATCAAATATTAATCCCATTTGCTAAATTACAAAGTAGCAGATTTTTTACTGTATCAGCCAATCAGATACAAAAATTTTCCACAGCACTAGGTTTTTTGTTGGATATGGGCAAAACGATGACACTTTGTAAAAGACTTTTATAGATGCTCCACATTATTTAGTAATCCATTGGCTAAGTGGTTTCAGAGGAGAAAATTTTTTAATGTATGGGAGTCTTTTCACAGTTAATGAAAAATTACCTTATCGTTCAGTTTTAGCATGGAGAAAAAAGTTGAGGAAATTCTCAGTTTGAAACATTAAACGAAAGCCAGCAGCATAAAAGATCAAATATGCAAACTGGTTATTTTCATGGATATATAATTTCTATTTGGTAATTTCCCTTCTTTTCAAACTAAATATTCCATTAGAATTACTTGCAATGGCGAAGTTATTGGTATGATGAAAATAATCTCATTTTTGAAGCATTTTTCCCAATTTAATCCCACAAAAATGGTCATGTATACCCACTTATACCAGAAAAGTAATAGATTATATACCTCTATCTTCTATTGCTTTAATACACTTCCTCATAAAGAAGAATCCAACATCATCCAATGATGCTAAAATAGAAAGCAATATATGTAAAATGGAACTGAGGCATGAAAATAGAAAAAAATAATACATTTTACTGAAAAATATTTCATGTTGCATTAAGTTTTCAATTCCTACATTCGTACACAGTGAAATTTAAGCATTTACAATCGTTGATTTTCTATTTGCCAACAATCTATTTGATAAGAGAGAGAAATAAAAGGAACTATTTTTTAAGACCTTTTTTGTGCCCCATGGAAATCTAGTGAACTAACTTTTTAGTCTATAAAAGGCACAGAATTACAGGAATAATGCTTTGCACTTCACTTTGTGGGAATCATTTACAAAATTTACATGAAAATATAGTTTATATTAAACTAAAATCTACAGTTAAACTGTAGCAGATAAGATCATTGTCAACACCAATAATACCTGGCACCTATCCATTAAGTCCACTTTTCTGTTCAACAGAGAAATGGAATGTTTAACTTTTTTGTTGTATATTATTTGCCAGTACTTTGTGCCTTGTAGATACAATGGCAGGAAAGATCACAATGGGTTCCTTGATTGGATTATTCACAGAAAAGTTCTTTCCAAACAGAATCACAAATACTGATTTCGTAATGTTGTCATGACAAAATTTAACATTGAGGTAATTCACGAACAAGAAGACAGAGAAAACTAGCACAGCCATAAAATCTAATGACATGTATTTTACTAATTAAAACTATATTATTAACTTACAGTCATCAGGGTTAGCCTTTGGTTGGGTATACACCTAAAACGACAAAGATGCAACACCAGTAATAAACACCAAAAAGATAATTTCTGAATTTCTAATATAAATAATTGAATCAAATAAAAACATCAATTATTATACATAAAAGTAACCTCATGATCACATGATCTTGACAATAAAATTATTTCATGATGTAAGAAAGATAAAACTTCTTGTTACCTTTGATCCAAATTTGAATCAGTTACGTGTTTATGTTGATACATTGTTAATATATGGATTTGTTTTTTATGTGAAATTCATAAAAAAATTATCAACAAGAGTAAAACTGCCTGTGTATTGACTGAATATCTATTTCTTATGACACTTCACAGGGTTTACTTCAACACACTACATCTTCAGACTTATTGTATCAGTAGTGTTATTATGATAGACAATAACAAAAGACTAACAAAACATGAGAACTGAGATGATTTACTAACTCAAATGGATTACGCCCACCAGTGACTCAGCTGTCAGTACTGCACTATCAGGTCTTATTGTTCTGTGACGTCAAATTTTCTAGGAAAAATTATCAGTTGATGCATGTTTAAGAATTGTTTCTTGTGCGAGGATTTTCCCAAACAAGCTAGTCACAAATCAAAAACCTTATAGTGCAGCAGCGACACCAAGCGGGAGTTTTCGGTGGGTGTAATCCATTGGCTGACTTCTACAAAAAGCAGGTTCAGACGTTGTTAGTACACTATTCCTAGCAAAATTGAATGAAAAATGCCCATGCTGTAAGTCTTAAAAAGAAACAAAATAAATAAAACTCACACATGAACTCTATTATGCGAAGCATTAATTTCAGTAAGACTGTGACTAAAGTTTGATGGAAGTATTAATTTGTACATAAAGATCTGTCCAATAATTAGTCTGATGAAGTATTATTTTGTACAATAAGATCTTTCCAATATTTACCTGTACTATAATCTGTAATTAGGCAAGAATTGTGAATGTCTTGCAGTTCCCATGAATTATTTCCTTACAGATTTTTTATTCAATTGCTGACTTTTGCCTAATAATTGTATGAGGGAGGTTTTAGGGGATTTGTGTGTTAATCAATTGTGCATTAAATTTTATTGGACTTCATCATTTATGATTTCATCAACTCCTTCATGGAGATTTATAATAATCACCACCATAACAATTTGGGAAAAGAAGTGACTCCTGAAAACAAAACCTGCACCCACAGATTTGGAGAACAGTTCTAGCCCCAACCCTAAGAAGTGATTCCTGAAAACCAAGCCCCACCCACAAATTTGAAGAACAGTTTATGCCCTCTAAGAAGTGACTCCTGACAACCACTCCCCACCCACAAATTTGAGGAACAGTTCTACCCCTTAAGAAGTGACCCCAGACAACTACTCCTACCCACAAATTTGGGGAACAGTTCTAGTCCTCTAATTAGTGACCCCTGACAACCACACCCCACAAACAAATTTGTGGAACAGTGCTAGCCTCCTTTCCTCCTGACGTAAATTTTTGAAACATGTTTTGGTAAAAGAAGATCCCTATTTTTTAAAACTAAATATAAGAAGCTGCTAATATTTCAATATAGCTTTTATTTCTAATTACAAGCTGAAATCAGACAATCTAAGTTTTTACTCAAATTCTGAATGTCTTGCAGTTCCCATGAATTAGGGGCTGAATGTTTGTTCATTTTAAGTTAAAATATAACCTGCTTTAAGCCATTCCAAAAAAATTCTTTCTCAAGCATTTTTTATTTAAAGACATGTATGAAGAATGAAAATGGTAGCAATGACATTAAAATATATTAATGGCTCAGGAGTCATACAATTTCTAGGAATTTAATTTGTAATTATTAAAGTTAAATAACAAGCAATCAAGGGTAAATATATAGAAAAATGGGACGTGGTATGATTGCTTAGGAGACAGCCATCCAAAATATATAAATTACAAATATCTACAAGTTGTTCTAAGGCCTTCCATTATAAACAAAAGCCACACCATACGGCAAGATATAAAAGTTTAGAGGAGAAGATATTTTATGTTTCAGCCAATCAGAATACAGGAACTTAAACAGATGTTCCAATTAAAATATTTATCTATTGGCCCAAGAAGTCTCTGAGGAAAAGACTTTTTAATGAACCAGCCAATCAGAAGCAAAAATCTCTCAATGGTAGCCATTTCTTTTGTCTACAATTGAGCAAGTTATGTAAAGAACCTTGCATAGATGATTCCTGTAAAATATTGTTCCATTTTGCCAAGGGGTTTCAGAGGAGAACTAACATACTTGTGAGCACTCACTCTACTTAATTTGGGACAGTTGTGTGAAAAACAACATAAAAACAAACCTTAAAAACCAACTGCATCAGATTTAACTTTTTGAATCAATACATAGTATTCAGGCAATAACTAATACAATAGACAACATGATGTTCTCACTAAGTTCTCACTGTTTCTGACAGATAGTTAAAATTCCAAACACAATTGAAAACATACCTGGTTCTATTAAGCTAAGACATCAATCAAAACATGTCTGGCTGGATTAAAGGATAATGAGACAACAACAATGTTTTATATATCCTCTAATCATTAAAAGCCATGACAACAAAAGATTTGGGATCAATATACCAAGAAACTTTTGATACATTTATGAAGCTAAGAAATACCACTAGAGATAATGTGGTGAATCATGACATTATGATAATCATTGATTCTTGTTTTTGATATGTTACTTTTAAAATTTGTCAAGAGACAAGAGATGTCATTTAGAATGTATATGAAGTATTAGAAAAATTACAAATGGGTTTATTTTAGAAGTCAATATTGCAAACTGATGGAAAGAAATGTTGACTTACTGGTTCTTTCCCATCCATAGCATCCATCCATAATCTTCTATCTGACTCAGACATAGCTTGAAACGTTAATGTATCAGACCTACAACAACAGAAAAAAACATTGAATTATTTAAATTCAGAGAAAAACACTGAATTTTTTTTTTAATTCAGAGGATGACACAAAGTTTATTCCATTAAACATTGGTTTCAAGCTTTTTGAGCCCTTTAAAAAAAATGTGTATGGACAGATGGATAAATACACATCCTCAAGGTCAGGTGATTTATAAAACATATTTTCTACATAAAAGTCCAAATTGTGGTCTTTATGGCATTATGAACATTGTTTTATGAGGATACCTTGAAAAGCAAACTTAAGAAACAGGGAAGATATGCACAATTATAAATTCTACCATGTAAGCCAAAATAAAATAAATTTACTGGTATACTGATACTTTATGCTTTGATAAAATTATAGCAGTACCTATCTTCTACTTGTACATCAAAACAGAATCTTTTATCTATTGTTTGTGAAGCTCTCCTTACACATGATGTCATCTTTAACTTTTCTGTTGTTGACTGGCTCTGAATAATACCAATACATATTTAGAAATTAATATATTCAGACCATAATTGACCATGTGATCAACAAAAATACCCAGATTTTCTAGAAAACCCAATTTAATAACATCGTAAAATGTCAGGAATTCAGAAAATACTTTCAATTTATAGAAAATCTTTTGATAAATAAAACTGGTTTACAGATATTTGTCTACTCAGAAACATTCTATTTTTAAAATTTAATGGGGGAAATCAAACTTTAGATATTTCAACACCATTTTATTATGATCCAGATATCTTAAGTACATTTATTTTTACTGATGACAATACTAAGTGATCTATTAAAATTTAGCATGCAAGTTTTAATTATTGAAATTTCCACATGGTTTCACTTTACCAAAGTCAAAATTGAAGCCAAATTCATAAAGTTCCTGATGTTAAACAAAGATAATCTTTTTTCTTGATAAGTCTATTATATGAATATACTAATCAAAAAAGAAATTGTGCATCCATAAAATAGTAAATATTTAATGAAACTGAGGCTAGATTCCAAATTTGTAAAAGTTATAGCCATTTCAATTTTAAAAAGAAAACATCAAATCAACGAGACTTGATATTGATTGACCTTGGAGGGAAAACTGAAGCAGCATGTGAAAAATGTATTCACATAACAAACTTTTGAATTTTAGATATGTTTTTGAAATAAATAACATGCTTTTGAAATCAATAACATGTTTTTTTTTTAATCTTGATCAAATTTGATGAAAGGTTTACCAATTAAAGGTCATACCTCTTCATTTGTGTGTAAATGTTAATTTTCATTTTTGTGGAAAAAAGGGAGTTTTTTTCATATCTCCTGAACTGTAATTTTAAAAAAATCAGTTTATCGCCAAAAAATCTGTTACTGGTAGTGTTCATTGCTTGAATCTTCTGTTTAAAATTTCAAATAAATCTCCTGGGTTTTAAGTGAAAAACCAGCAGTTGAATATGACTGTATTAAATGGAAATTACATACAGATATAACGTTTCCTTTTTCTTTTAGTATTCCCGATTTTGAACCTGGAAAGCATCCATATTTTGTATGTTTTTGAAAGAGTTCCCTCCCATGTGTACAGTGTTTTAATGGAGAACCTTTGATATTTCTATTTTTTGCAAAATCCATAATATTTACTCAA
>JARWCS010364198.1:0-10509 GCA_034783895.1 Geukensia demissa | reverse complement strand
CTAGTGACACCCGTCGTGTTACTCAATAGACAAAGCTGGTTTATAGTCAAAATCGATGTTGGTCACAACCGGTATATGAATGGATTTGTAATAACGACAGCTATTTGTGAAATGGATATTTCGTACCGGCCAACCAAATCATGATGTCGACCGAAAAATGTCCAGAAAGATAACTCCAATCTTTCCCCGATAAACCACTGGCTCCGTAGATTTCTTGTCAGCTGCAACCCTCTATCAATAAAATCCTGATAGGAAGCACAAGCCCTAGAGTAGCGTATTAACTGAGAAATATACACTCCGTATGCAGGTACACATTATGCCTAGGCCATATCTAGGGTAGAATAGGACTGCGAGAGTTCGGAATTTCAAAATAATAGATACAACAAACTCGAAATAAACAAAACGCAAAACGATAAACAGACACAAAAAGAACACAATATCGCACTACACAAAGTCCATTAAACCGAAGAAAACACAGTTGCTCCTTAATGATTAACATCTTTTGACCAGGATTACTATTCAGTTTGCATGCAGCTGTTGGTCCTGGACCATAAAATTCCATCAAAACATTCAATTGGATTGGCAGGGTGTTATGCTTTTAAAAGATTGCTTTGCACCTGTCCTAGTGCAGATGATAAGTAATTTTAACATTTAAATATGTATGTTTTTAGAATTTATGATGAAAGTGTTTCTAAGTTCAGGAAATTAGTGTCCAAGTTCAGGTGATGTGTAATTTTAACATTTATATATAAGTGTTTTTAAAATTTATAATGAAAGTGTTCTTATTTCAGGAATTTTGTGTACGAGTATCAGTTAAAGACCATGGAAAGTCCTTTCTGACCATAATATTAATTTTATAAAAACATTGATTTCTAAGCATTTCAATCAGAAAAATTCCTTGAATATTAAACTTTATAATTTAATTACCTCTAAACGAAGTCACCGACAAACTATAGTTTTTAGCGTCTTCTACTAGCTGAGATACAGTATTATTATAGTTATAAAGGCTATTTTAAAGGACATTATTGATGTTTTAACTCATCTGACTCAAAAACTTTACATAAAGTCCTTCCAACTGTTTTAAATTTGCTAGTGAAGAGCTGCGTTTTCACATCAATAAAGTCCGTAAAAATTACATTTATTACTTATAATTCCAATTAATTTGTCAAATAATTGAATAAGTTGCTTCATTTATAACTCCAAGACAGTATTTATGTTAAAGGCGTATATTAATTTAGTTTCATGAGGTCATCAACATTGGTTTATCGATGTGTAAACTTTTCAGTTGTCATGGTACTGGCCAATAACATTGCAGCATTTTTACAATATTGGAATAATTACAGGTATCAACTAATTCATGACGGTGAAAATAAAATTTAAAACGAAGTCGAATAGACAATAGTCAGAGGACAGAGAGGACTATGGCAAAAGAACAGAAACGGACGTCAAAAGACAACACCCAAAATCACAACACAGATAATTAAAGTTCCTTCGACAACGATGGCGATCTCAGGAACGGTCAGCAACTACTGCTACATATTTCTCAGGTAAAAACTCGTGATCAATATGAAGACCTGTTATGGTTGACATCGTGAAATGACAAAGTGGTTCTTACCTAAACATGTTACAAAATATATAAACAATCGGTAGGATTAATTCTCTAACACCAAGACAAAATGAAATGTTAAATTTCGAAATAAATGTAAGGATGAAAACCGTTTAAGATCAGAGGATTTACTTTTACAAAGGATAGATTATATGTAACTTTGATTTTGCAATTTATATAACAACAGCAAACTTCTATTCAGAAAACTCTTATTCTTAAACAGACACGAAAGTAGTGAATCAATTATGGCAACACAAATAACTTCGTAGGCAGGAGAAGCCCTTTACTAATGGAGTACAGAATCCGGTCTGTGGGTTTAAATTAAAAAAACAACGATACTTGTATCTGCATATATTTATTATTGAAATTCAAAGAAAATTAAGGGCCTGGGCGGTCGAGTGGTCCAGGTAGTTTACTTAAACTTACCTGTACTGATCACTCTAGCCTATCACCTTTACCTTTTTACCGTACAAAAAGGGTGCATTCCACTCACATCGCACATGATAAGGTTTGGCAGTTATCTGTTCTAGGTCGGTAGTTCTCTCCGGCCACTCCGGCTTACTCCACCAGTAAAACTGACCGCCTCGATATGACTAGAATATTGTTGAAAGTGGAGGAGTTAAACCCAAAACGAACAAACAAAGATATTAAAAAGGTACGAAATTTCCAAATTTGAAGAATGACTTTATTTGAAGCCAGGAATAAGCAAGACAATATCAGTGACATAGGAAAAGACAAAGGAACAAACAATTGACCTAAAGTTATAATACAAAACAGAGATGGAAGGAAGACAAAACAAACTCAGAAATACTGTGTTAGAATGGTAACACAAAAGTCGCCCAAACCCCAGCTTGAGGATGGTAACACAAAAGTCGCTCAAACCCCAGCTTGACTCTTTACCCGATACTGTACTTAAAATATTTAACCCCTTTGGGAAAAAAATATCATTTGGATTGATTGATTGATACTTAACGTCCAGCGACATATTTTTAAATCATATTCAGGACAAGAACAAGTTATCAAACAATAACTTGGAGTGGACTAGTGGTCGGGTCGGGGAGTTTTCTAGCCAGATTGGGACTGTTTTGGTAGGGGCGGGATATTTAATCTAAGCAACTAGCTACCTACGGACCAATCATTACGAGCTGTTGCAAAGGGCTCCTAAACGTGCTTAGAGTGTGGCATTTTCCCAACACTGGGCACGGCGGTAGCGTTCCCGTCCGAGACGACTTTAGAATTTATACATCCCGCCAAACCAACTGACGCCCGTTTAGGAGGAGTTCTATCGCTGGCGGACAAACCGAGTAGCATATTACTCAACCCCGGCTACTCTGATCGAGTATTTATACACCCCGTCCAACTAACGGACGCCCCTTTAGCAGGGGTTTTATCTGCAGGCGGAGAAACCGAACGGCCTATTTCTTACCCCGCCCGACCTCTGACGGCCTTTTGTAGGAAAACTGAACAATTGCCATGCATCTCCTATATCTAGTTATAAAGTATACCAAACTTCTATTTTCTGTTTATCAAAATAGGAACAATCCCGCATTCATGCCCCTTAAATTGTAAAACATGGGCCTCTTGTTTATAATTATGGGGTTCGTTGCTACTTTGAACGATACCTAAAATAATTCTATAGTAATATAAACTTTCAGGTAGTATTTCAATATACGAAGCAAAAAGTGACAAACTTCACATTGTGACATGTGGGCCTCTGGTTGAAATAAGAAATGTTGCAGGCACTACCCCACGAGGACCTCTTATACTATATACTAGTAAAAGATGATTTCTAACTTCTAAGCTTATAACTTTTCTAGATACTGCATAAATATCACAACTTTAACAATTCACAAAGCAAAATGTGAAATTTTCCTTTTGAACCCCTTGACCCCCTCGTTGGAACAAAAATTATTACAAGCTATAGCACATAAGGTACTCTTGTACCACACAAACAACAACTCTCAGCCCTTTCCAGAAACTGCAGGAATGCCTTTTATGTAAAATGTTTTAAACGGTACAATCTGTTCGTGGTTTCCAAGCCTTTGTTCCTTTTTCAATTTAACTTTTGGTTTGTTTTGAATTGGTCTTGTCTCTTTGAACTATGCTATCATCTCTCACATGAGTTTTCTACACTGGACTAAGGTCCCTAAAATTATTAAGTAACCCCCTTATTTGCACAAAAAATGTTATATGGACATCTAGGATTACTGACCTAAATACTACTAAATATATAGTTCCAGGCCTTTAAGCCCGAGAACATTGACGGACAAGTTCAGGGTACAGAAAAAACTAATAAAACGAAGAAACGGAACAAAAACAAAGACTATGTTTGGGCGACTTGTAAGAAACGGAACAAATCAACAAGTCTTCAAAACTACTTTTGGACAACTTAATAAGAAAGGTGCAAAAACTTGAAGTCTCCCAAACTACGTGTGGGCGACTTAACAACAATAATACTAAGAAGAAGAGGAGGAAGGAACGTGACTCAGACAAGCAAATCGACAAAAAATATAAGAAACAAAATAAAGGCTCATATATAAAAACATTATGATAAAAAGCGTGATAAATGATAGTGCATGTCCGAGTTGTTCTTATTGGATTAGGCATAGCCTACAGACTAGCGTCAGAGCTAAACATAGTAGGAGAAGATAAAACTAGCAGAAGGTATTTTTTTTAAAAAGCGATATGTCATTTCCAAGCTTTGCATAGCCTTGGTCTGCTTTGACTGAAAATTCATACATCCGTTATGCTCCGATTGGGAATAAACAAGTGATGAAAACACCTTTAAATTGTGCCAAGTAGTGATTGATTAAAACAGCCGATCTTGGACTTCCTGGACTTCAGAACTTCTGCTACGAGGCTGCTCCAAGATATTGCAAAATTAATTATTATGTCAGAGATTATGTGTAATAATACTGCTCATACCTAGAGATTATCAAAAATGTAAATGTAACAAAACATTTAATACAAAGACAAATCTATGGCCACAATTCCTGACTGAGGACAGGCACATGAGACATATGATGGGGTAAAGTGGGATCGCAAAACTTCTCCAAGAGTAGTCAAAGGAAAAAAGAAAATGATAAAAGTACCAAACAAAATACATGTAAAAAGAAGATATCTCTCTTATGAACGATCGCAGTTACTGAAGCAAGTTTAAGGTGTTGTTCTAATGACAAAACGTCAATTGATGATATAGAAATGATTTTGCTTTTGCTAACGTTAACTCTCCGTTTATAGATGGGGACTTTCCTTTGACCTCTATCACATTGTCAATTGCAAGCACAATATGTCCGAATATTTAATAATGTTGTCAATTAACGTGAGGAAAGACACGGTGGATGCAATGCAAGATTTTGTAATACAGTCAAACCTCGATGGCTCGAAATCAAAGGGACCAGGAAAAACAGTTCGAGCCATCAGAGTCCAAACATGTCCGGAAATATTTCCGTAACGTACCGGAAGTGCAAAAATTACAATAGCAGTTGCAGCGTTGATAAAATGAAAGTGATTTTTTTGTTTATACAACGGACATTAAGCAAAATCAATAACAAAAGATTAAGTTAATCATCGGTCTACACTAAATTATATGACAATAAACAATTATCTAATGATTGTCCAACAGTGTCACATCTGTGCTCAAATCATAATCTGTGATGACCAATTAACCGTTTGGCAGGTCGTGATTGATTTTACAGGTAAGTTCGAGTCTGGCGTTGTAAATTTAACTGTTTTATTAATTAAGGGACTGAAGCATTAGTTCGAGAGTTCGAGCAAACAGAGTTTGAGAAACCGGGGTTTTTTATAATTTAATAATAATATTGTATAATTACATCTAAATTTTGATACCAATTCTTCATATTTTATTAATTTTTTCAGTTTTACAGAGATTGCGTTAATTAAAATCTGAAACGACGCTTCAAACACGAACATAACGAACAAGCTGAGAAATATATACCGTGCGTATGAGCCAAAATAACATCCCCGTCAAGGAAGGGAAAAATAACAATTGGGAATGAGAAATCGTCAATTTTTTCATAAATTTTGGTGGAATTTTTTCTTTGAGAAATATACAAATCGTAGTACAGAAATGGGCATTTGAGACTATTTTATTGGCTTTATTAAAAATATTTTTAGATCTAAAACATCAATCCTTCACTCATTTCATCTTTGTCTCAATTATGTATTATGAGAAAACAGAACGAATGAATATCGCATCTAAATTAATAATATTTCTATATGAAACGCACTTACAAGCTATGCTGAAATTGATTTCATTGAACTGTGTAATGTTTACTCGTGTTATAAAATATTTCGTGATTCGTTTTCTCTAAAAAGTACTATATGAATCGCAGGTGGAAATAGTAATAATGCATTGATTATCCTTTACATCTTTATTAGAGAAACTTTCACCACCTGGATACCCTGAACATGATATTTTGTATCTGGAATCAATGAACATTTTATTTAAGATATTTTCTAATTAGTGCATGTTCGAAATATCTCATTGTTTATTGTAAATGAGATACAATGTAAGGGCATCATTCCGTCAGTACTCATTGACTTTTTGGCACTGATATGTTGTTGATATGATATTGGGCAAATCCTATAGACCTTTTTGTTATCAGCTGAACGGCAAAATGAAGGGAAAACATGAGAAAAAGCGAGGCGTTAGATAGGCACCAAAACACTTGAAGGCCTTAGGACAATCTGAAGAAGTTTTGATGGCTGTCTCATAGACAAACATACCAGTCTATTGAAAATTTATAGTTTAAACTTTTGAAATTTATGGCTGACTTTTTGTATCTTTATTTGTAAATGAGTTTCCCCCGAGGACGGCCAGTGTATAGAAAAAGGCCGTTCGATTTCTCCGCTTGCTAAAGCGGCGTCCGTTCGTCATGTTTCGCGACGATTGTCTTGGGGAAAGAATAGGCACTACGTATCTTTGTACTGGAGGCACTAGACCTCCAAAAGGGACGTCCTGGTTGTGGGGGAATTATAAAATCACAATCCGTCCTGAGGGAGACGCTAAAGACACCCCATGCATGTTTAGAAAATGCAACGTTTTATGCACGTTTAAGACCCCTAGGGCCTTGTAACAGCTCAATTTGAGTGGTCAATAGGCGGTCGGTTACAAGGCTATTTTCTACCCCTGTCAAACCCGTGATTTTACCAGTGCCGGTCAAAAACTCCCTCCCTTATATTTCCCCTGCTCAGTCTACATATTGATTTATTGTTTGTAAACTTGTGCCCGCCCTGAATATGGCTGAAATATTGCCCACTGGACGTTAAGCAGCAAACAATAAATCATATAAATGAAATGTTGAAACCTCCAGAGGAATTCGAACACATCATGATTTAGGCTATTCTGTTTTAAAAAGAAGTCAGATTTGCTGTCTGTTCCGGAGATCACAGCACATTTACCGTAAAATCTGAATCCAAAGGAAGCAAGCGAGATAATCAACGGGTCGGTCAAATACAAACAAGTCGAAAGAACAAACCACAAAAAGGACAAAAATGTCAAACGACCGGAAAACCTCAATTAAGAATTATATAAATGAAATAAAAAATGACAAGCAAAAACAAAAAAAAAAAACATTTCAAAAAGAGAGATTTTTGAATTTTAAACAACACATGTACATATCAACAAATACTTGATATAAATGATTACCATTAAAAACTGTGAGTTGATTGATTGCATTTCCTTCATCCCTCAGCTTATATTTTAACTTTGCTGTTTATGCTGGTTTCTAGTGTCATTTATAACGATTAGTCACTATGTTTCGGTACAATGTCTTTAAGTAACTAGTAATACTACAAAGACAAATCAAAGATCTTCTTACATAATTCGGAACATGTTGGATCAAACATACACCTTTTGTCACTGATTTTTAGTATATAATATATATCTATTTTTTTCTGTGTGAAAGGGAAAAGGTATAGGATAAATGTCAGGAAACAAGCATTACATGGTCAGTTTAAAAAACCTATAACCTCAATAAGGCCCTCAAAATAGCCAGAATCCCACCCTTTGTGATGAACAATTAAAATCCCCAAATGGGTAACAAGTATACATTTTAAGTGAAGCGTCATCCCTCTACTTGTTCATATATAAGAGAATTATTAAACGTCACAGGAACAATTTAATATCCTTGCATACAACATAAACCAGATTTAAACTAGGTTAGTTAGATCTAAATCCCCTTTTCGTCTTAGTCAAACAGTCATTCAGTTATGATACGCTTTAAATTTTGCCAGAAATCAGTTAGTTTTGAACAAGGGTGATATTTAAAACATATTGAGAATAACTGATAGATTCTCGCAGTATACTGGAAGCTTTTCTGAAATACAAAATCATAAAGTTACCTGTAAAATAATGTATACAATTTAATAGGACAAACTGGAGAAAAGGTAAAAGTTTCAATGGTAGGGTCAAACTAAAATGAGATTCGGAAACTAAAGTAAATCTTAGGTGGTGGGATGATCATTTTTACAATTACGTAAACTTTATTAAAATAACAATCAGATGTAGAACTAAAAGTTCAACTACAAGGCGTCAATTCTAAATTTTCAAAAGGTTCGTTTATAAACCAGTTCCCATTTTTCACCATTTTGACATAATTAGCAATAGGGAAAATAATAAATATTAATTGTCGATCAGTTTGTGTCCTTGAATAGTTCTGTTTTAAATGTATTCAGAAAACAAACTGTTGTATGTCTTGAATTTTAAAAGCATTTCTGGCTAAAAAATCACATGGTGAAAATTTGATAGAGTTGTAAGACTTTCTGGTCAAGAGTCAGTTTATATATATTAGCATAACATTTATACAAGATCTGTACACTAATGTTTGTAAGTAGATTACATCAAAGGCATTTGAATTTTAGTTAATCAGTTCTCTTTCACATTTAAGTTATCAGATTCATCAAACAACTAAACGAGCTGTTTCTTAAAATTAAAGCACGGTTTCACCACCCGTCATTTGCGTCTTGTTTCCATTTTCAACAGGGAGTGTCATATATTGAGATCCCTCTCGATCTATGGGCATGCTTTCTCCAGTGAACATTCTCTTGAATGTCTCCCGAAACTGTCGGCTCATTCCACAGTATATGAAAAAATTGAGAGGATAACTTAGTAAGATGAAAAAGTTTGACAATAGCGACATTATGGTAAATGTCTGAGGGTGACATATTTTGACACTGAATGTATTTTGAATAATATTTAGAATCATGATTATCCCCATCGGGAATTCAACTAGCAAAAATAATCCAACAACAGCTACCAACATAAGAGTTGTACAATTGCTGTCTTTAAGTTTTCGGGACTCGCTCTTTTTGTTTTGTTTCAATAACTGCATTCTTCTTATTTGTGCCGTTCGCATTGTCAATATTAATAAAGCGTTTAAGACAACTAAAAATGTACACGGAATTAGGTGGATACATATAACACGAAACCAAAAATATACATTATAGTAAACGTCTTGATGTTGCCCAAACCAGGGTTTCAGAACTTTGAAACAGGCTTTGATAGTTTTATTTGGATTTATATTTGAAGGAACTTCATACTCCATGTAGTCCTCTTCCACAAATCTAGAAACTTGTGCTAAAGTAGCAATTGCGTATATTATGGCCGTTCCTGTCAAAACATTTTGCATGGTGCACCATCTGCGTGCTTGGAACGAGTGGCAAATATAAATATATCGCTGAATAGCCAGTGCCATTGTCAACCAAATAGACGCTGTATGGAATATGGTTGGAATATATTCCCCCAAGTATGTATATATGACACACCAGTTCAAAGACATTTTCTCCCGATAATTGCCTAACGAGAAAAAATAAATAAAAACCGGTAACGGGAATAATCCTGTAAACATGTCGGAAACAGCCATTCCGGCAAGAATTGCATTTGTTGGAGTGCGCATATGCTTTTTCAACAATACCACAACAACTAGTATATTTGTTATCACAGTAAAGCATATCAGAATTGGCGAAAGATATCCATTTAGAGGTACGGCGTATTCAATAGGCAAACTCCTCAGATCCATTAAATAAGTTTCGTTTGTAATCCAGCTGGTAGCGTTTCCATCCATATTTATGTTGGTATTCAGGTAAACTATAGAAATGAAAATATTTGTTTATGAATTTTAAATAAACGTTTATAAAAATTTTGTTATATAAGTACATAAACTTTTCTCCGACAAAGTTGTCTTGCTATAGATACAATAGAAATGTAATCTATTTATATTATTGTATATTTTATGGTTTCGGGACTTAGACTTTGTGTTGTTTTGTGGTAATCATCCTCATTATGGTTGCCGTCTTGTGTCAACACTACCGGAAACGTTGAAGTCAGATTCCATAAACTGCTTTAAGCTACCATTTCTCCCTGAAAGTAAAAATGCGAGTTTATTAAGAAAAGGAATTGTAATTGACAACGTTTCTCATTATCTCGTCATTATAAAATTCAATCGATATATTCATCCAAAAGGGAAAAGTCATATTTGTCTTTATATGCATTATAGGAAATCTTGAGGGGCAATTGGAATTTTAACTTCATTTGATCAAAAATGAATTGAAATTGAAACTACGAACGCTTTATGAGAAAAACTGCAATTGCAAAGGGTATTGACTTTGCAATAAAATTTAGATGTGACATTTACAAAGTAGCCGTCTAAGTCAATTTAATTAATGAAGTCATACGAGAAAAAGTGACATTATTGAATACAAAATTAACAATGTTGAATAAAAAAGAAGAATTTTTGTATGCTTTATGTACATTTCAAGGAGTTACCTCTCATCTATACCATTTGGACCAAAACATAGGAAGTACAAGATCCAAACATAGCAAAAGAAGCACTCAAATCCAAACAAATCGAAATGGGAAGCCAAATCCGACGACAGGGACA
>JARWCS010364177.1:0-10509 GCA_034783895.1 Geukensia demissa | reverse complement strand
TAAACCATTTTTTGTCTGTCCAAAAAATAAATATTATCAAAACCAAGGTGATGCTTAACTTTTGGCGGACTGTATATGTTTTTCAAGTAATTAATTATTTTGTAACATTATCATTTTATACACGTATTTGAAGATTTTTAATAGCTTTTTCAACTTTAAGGAATTAACTATTGATAGGAGAGATAATTCCACTGGCCTTTTTTATAAATGATTGCACTATTAATCTGTTTATATTGATGTAGCATGAAAACGAATTCCGTGATCTTAAATTTCCTTTATATACTGTGATGATAAATGATAAATCTTGGATGTGAATAAGTACACCCGCTCATCAATTATTAAAGTTGACTGTTTATTAACTAATCATGTTTTCAGGACATGCACATTTGTAATACCAACGAGGGATATTTTTAAATAGCCATTCTACATGTATGTAATCACTTAAACGTTTTGGCACGCATGGTCCTGAAATTTTTCATGATGGTTTTACTGAATGATAGAAACTGTTTTACACATGTTTGTTGCTAGGGATAACGGTTGCTATGGCAACGGCTTTTAAGGTCCAACGAAGTCATTTATGGCCATTTTGCAGACATCGCCGCGTCTTTTTCAGGACGATAGATGTTGGATTTTTTTATTTCAAAGTCTTAGAAATTTTCCTATATTTCCCATCAAATATTCATTATTAATTGTAATAATAGTTATGTATAGCGTAAAATACTATTCAGACATAAAAAAAAACAGAAATATTAAGTTAGTAATGTGTATAAGGTTACCTAGATGGAGGTATTTTGCAGCAGTAGAAAACACTATAATCCTGAAATCTCCCATTATGAAGTTTCCGTACTTTAATGTATAGATTTTTATCGCCAGATAACCGTTAGATTTAAGTACATCAGTGTTAATTCTGTTATTTTAATGCAGAAATGTATTCTTTAGTCACCCCTGTGCAAAGCCCTATCAACAAATAGTATAATGTTTGTGCTAAATCTGAGGGTAATGGGTAATAATGTTTTATTTTGAAGATGGAAAATTGTCCAAATCGTACCAAATTTGCTTCAGTAAAGATAATTGATGTAGTAACATTATAAATCAGAACATTCTCTTCAGGTGGTTTTTGGCAATCTGTGGTTAACGGCTTATATTGGGAAAAATCTGAAATAAAAAATCCCTTATTTTTCTTAATTTTTGCTACATAAAAAAATTTGCTTTACTCTTTTCACCTATCGTGGTGCAGCTTATCATTCAAAACACGTTTAATGCAAAATTTCTCGTAAAGTAACATTCACAAAATTACGAAATTGAAAGCCTATTTTTCTTTTCAGTCTATTTTTGTTAGGGGTAGTGGTGAAGTTTTAGTGATTACTACTAAAGTAATTAAAAAGCCAAAATTTTATAGGCCCATTTGAAAGATTATGCCTGACGCTTTCCATTGATACCTAATCGATTTACCCTTCTTTATAAATGGCGCTGTCAGGGCTCTCGGAAACACACTTACCTTGAAAAACTAAAATCTAAAAAATCTGAGTGTGGTGCTAAACTTTGGCCTGACATATATAGCCTATCCTAAATTTTTCTTAGGAACATTTAAAATCCTTTAATATAGACCATGATACATCAAACCAGAGGATCCTAGGAGCCCGTTAACACTCACCTGGCTTAAAGCTTTTTTGACAAAAGGACAATTTGAATCTATTTATACATATAAAAACAGTTAAATTTCCACTGGGTCAAATTTGAAGGTTTAAAGTTTCATGAGAGTTGACTAAAATGTAAAATTCCCATTGGGTCCAATGATAAATTATGCAGAGCCATGGCAGCCATATTGGATTTCAACCAACAAAACCAAACAGTGTTTTTATAAATGACAATGTATGGAACAATCCACCAAAGTTTGGATAAAATTGACTCAGGTGTTTTAGAGGAGTTGACCAAAATGTAAAATTCCCATAGGGTCAAATATTAAAATATTCCCAAACATGGCGGCCATGTTTGATGATGCCTGGCAAAACCGAACACAATTTTTAGAGAGGACCACCCAAGGACAATAATACCAACGTTTGGTTAATACTGACTCGGGGGATTCTGAGGAGTTGACCAAAATGTAAAATTCCCATAAGGTCCAATGTCAAACTATGCCGACCCATGTCGGCCATGTTGGATGGCGCTCGGCAAAACGGAATACAATTTTTAAAGAGGGCCATTCCACCAAAGTTTGGTTAAAATTGACTCAGGGGTTTCAGAGGAGTTGACCAAAATGTAAAATTCCCATAAGGTCCCATTTTAAACTATGCCGAGCCATGGCGGCCATGTTAGATGGCGCTCGGCAAAACCGAACATAATTTTTATAGAAAACCATTCCACCAAAGTTTGGTTAAAATTGACTCAGGGGTTTTAGAGGAGTTGACCAAAATGTAAAATTCCCATAGGGTCCAATGTTAAACTATGCCAAGCCATGGCGGACATGTTAGACGGCGCCTGGCAAAACCGAACAAAATTTTTAAAGAGGACGTTATAACTGGTAACCTCAACAGCTTACTTAATGTGCTGCAAAAATATGCTTAAATGCCAAGATAAACAAAACTGAGAACAAACCGTGTTTGTACCTAAGAAGCAATCAGAACAAGAAGAAAATAGATAACTATCCTCAAAACAAATAATACATTAATACTTAGAGGTGCCAAGTAGGCTGTAATCGCTCACCTGGTGTATACGGCTACCAAGACAAAGTTGTGGCCACTATCTTACTGGGGGAGGGGGTGGCAGAGTCATTATATATTCTGACAGATGATTACCTGTAGACCATTAAACCAAAGTTTGGTTCCAACTGAGCAAGTAGTTCCAGACAAGAAGGTTATTTAATTAATTGCCATAGGGTCCAATGTTAAATAAAGTTAGGCTGTGGCGTCCATCTTGGTTGGCAGGCGGGGTCATCGAGAGGTTCACCTAAAGACCATTTCACCAAAGTTTGGTTCCAATTGAGCAAGAAGTTCCAGACGAGGTGATTTTCTAATGAATTTCCCATAGGGTCCAATTTTAAACCAGGTTTGACTGTGGCGGCCATCTTGGTTGGCGGCGGGGTCATCGAATACAATAAGGAAAGAGGTTCAACTTAAGACTATTTCACCAAAGTTTGATTCAAATTTATCAAGTAGTTCTAGACAAGAATATTTTAAAGAATTTCTCATGCGGTCCAATGTTTTACTTAGTTCGGTTGTGGCGGCCATCTTGGTTGGCGGGCGGAGTCATCTGATAAACTTTTGAATGAAGTTCGACAAAGTTTGTTTGCAATAGAGCAAGTACTTACAGACGATAAGATTTTTTTAGTGAATTTCCCATATGGTCCAATATTAAACTAAGTTCGCCTGGGACGGCCATCTAGGTTGGCGGGCAGGGTCATCGGATAAGATTCTGAACGAAGTTCACCTAAAGACCATTTCACCAAAGTTTGGTTCCAATTGAGCAAATAGTTCCAGACGAGAAGATTTTTTTAATGGATTTCCCATAGGATCCAATGTTAAACCAAGTTCGGATGTGGCGTCCATCTTGGTTAGCAGGCGGGTCATCGGATACAATTCTGAAAGAGGTTCACCTAAAGACTAATTCCCCAAAGTTTGGTTCCAATTAAGCAAGTAGTTCCAGACAAGAAGATTGTTTTTAAAGAATTTCCCATTGGATACAATGTTGAATTAAGATCGGCTGTGGGGGCCATCTTGGTTGGTGGACGGGGTCATCGGATACAATTCTGAAAGAGGACTACCTAAGGACCATTTTACTGAAGTTTGAAATTAATTGGCTCAGTAGTTTTAGAGGAGAAGATTTTTTTTAGAAACCAACCTTTGTTTTTCATTATTAGCAACGGCAGCCATATTGGATGGTCGATCATAACCCTGGATACAATTTTGAGAGGGGCTCATCCCACCAAAGTTTGATCCCAATTGGCTAAATGGTTTCAGAGGAGAAGATTAAAATGTGAATTGTGGACGGACGGACGGACGACAAGTGATGGCAAAAGATGACATGGCGAGCTAAAAAAGCATATATGTCAATGTTTTTTACTGTAAGAACAGTTTCCCCAATGTGAGTACGCGGTATATTTTAAAAGTTTTAAATTGTCTTTTCCCGATACGGTTGTCTTAAATGAAATAAGCGTGTCTTCGTTTCACAAATAGTTGCCTGACTTTCACCTACTTTTGGTTTGAGTTCATATAGTACGTGCTTTGACGGTTGTCTTTTATCTTTGCGTGTTTTGGTTTAGTCGCATCGTTGTTGGACGAATAATCTATAGCTCCCTCCTAGGCTATATATTTGGTCAGAGATAGTTCCAGTCAGGTTCATTATACAATCATGCCACATCTCCTATTTTTATATTAATAAATATTTTTGCATATCTAATTAGCTGCACAACTAAAATTGAAGGTTTAATAAACTTGCCCGTAGCCAGAAATTTTCAGGGGGTGGGGTTACATCGACACGCGAAGTGACCTTTACGGCTTGGGGTCTTGGGAATGTGGTGCAAAATCCTACAATCTAACCATTTCTTGGCACTGTTTTTGCATGTAAATCCTGTTTTTTAGACTTTAATAGTCAGAATTTAATCTGAACCCCGAGTTTAATAGTGCTTATTGGTTTTCAAAAGGGGGGATTCGTCCGAACCCCTCGAACCCCCCCTGGCTACGGGTATGAGATATATATATATTATATTTAGGACTTCTCGGTGAAGAAATAACGATATGAAAGCTTTCTTAAATGAAGAAACATCTGCTTATATTTGACAGCTTATAAGAGGTTTTAACCATAATTTTAGCCGGAACTGTATTGATATGAATACCTCCAGGGAAGTTCTTATTTTTGCTAAAATTGTCCTTGAATATTTTGATGCAGTTAGTACATTTTGTAATGATTCTGGTCATCTGATGCATAAACTTTAAAATAGTTAGTCATATCACGGCGGTCAATTTTACTGGTGTGGTAAGCCGGAGTGCCCGGAGATAACCACCTATTTTGGCCAGGTAAACTGACAAACCTTACCATGTGAGTCGAACGCGCCCTTTTTTATGATAAAAAATCATGCGCGAACCCACGCCGTAAGTGTGATAGGCTACCTTGATTCTGTACAGGTAAGTTTGAATTAACTATTTAGAACGCTCGACCACCCGGTCCCAATTGAATTTGTGCAATGTTTTATCAAGCAAATTTTATCTGCAAAAAAGTTATTTTTTGACAAAATATAAAAATCCTAAGGATTTTAATTCTGACACCCCAACCTCCATAGGGATGATTTTTTTTCTCCTTAATTATAAGACAACAAAGGAATTTTGGCATTTCGATTGGTTTTTGATTTGAGGGTACAAAAAAATCTCTAGCTTAAGAATCATTTATTTTTATCTCGCTGAATCCTTGGTTCAAATATATTAATCCAACCTCGGAGTACAAACATACGCAAAATTGTGCCATGATAAGATACAATATATAGTTCTATTAGGGTGCAGTATGTACAACAAACTGAGAATTTACAATAGATAAATATAAATTCGAAAAATATGTATTCCAATATTTTCCGACCCTTATAGATGAATTTAAATTTCTCTATATTATGATTTTCCACAGGAGATGGCCAAGGTATGTTTAATTCAAACTATAACTGAAACTAACATTAAAGAAACTTTATTGTAATCATTGTATATTCATAAAAGCCATTTGTTTCTGGCCTTAATTGTCTTTTTCCATGTAGAATATCTATGTTTCATTGATCTATAAGATAGATAAATATTGTGAGATTGAAATTTTTGCATGATCACGCCAATGAATTCTTCCCGAGTGATCTCCCTTACCAAGCAAATTTCTTAGAGAATTCTAATCATTTTAATACACAATACTTCAAGCCTTCGTGTGCTTAATATTTGGAATTCAATTCTATAAGTGATCTTTTTTCACAATCAGAACTGTAGTTTTACCTTTATTGACCTACAGCCGTTAAACGGCAGTTCAAATTTTTTTATAGTGACCATGACCAATTTTAAATTAAGAATTAACTATTGAACGTGGCTGTCTAACCAAGAAAAAGTGTGACAAATTGAAGATTTTTTCTTACCCAAAGTAAACTTTCCCTTTCTAGACGGAGATATTCCTTCCTTCATTCTTGAGATAAATAATATCCCCGTCTGCAATCATGTAGCTTTAACTTTCCGTATTCATCAAAACATATAAAAATTATATATATAATTTAAAAGGTTACACATAATTGACTTGTAACATGAAAATATGAGATATTTATTTGTTTTTGGCTAGCCAATACAATCTTAAGAATCATTTCTGTAAGGTATTTGACTTCATTTATTTTCTTCCTTTGGCAACCTTTCCATAGTTCAGCCTCCCTTCAGGAATGCATGGAAGATTCTGTCGGCCTCTCCTGGCTACAATGGGAAACGTATATTTAAAATTGTGCGAAAAATTCTTTTGGCGTAAACTAAGTATACATTGCTCGCTTCATTTGGGGAGTATTCTCGTTCCCTTGGGGTTTAATGACTCGATATCCTATCCATATTGACGCCTCATGCATTTTAAAGAAGGTACCTTAAATTATGATAACTTAAATCAAACTTGCTTGATCTTAATCTTAAGAAATATGATTGTTAATGAATCAGTTAACAAATAATCAATACCATTTAAAATATGTCATCATTTAGAAAGCGCAAATCGAACGAAAAAATTCTCGAGAAGAAAAGCTCTTCAACTAATTATACAATCGACCTTTATTACTTATTTTAAAAAATAATTCACTAACGACTCGTCATCATTTGTAACAAAACAAAAGCTGATTCCTATTCCTGAAATTGTCCGATCTAAGAAACAAACCAAAGCGTTCTTTCAAAAACATAAAATACTTTAACAGATCATAAATCAGTCGATACTGTGAAATCTGTTATATGTGATCCTACTTTATTGTTGGGCTTTTGTTTTTAAATAGTAGAAACGATAAATTAAAAAGGCAAGTCTTCTATATCTCGCATCTGGCGTTTAAAACAAAGCACGCGTTAATATGGGTTATATATCTTCATATGAATTAATGTAAAAATGTATACTCCAAGAAATGCATTTTACGACTTTAAATCAATCTCAGTGAAAGATGACCAAACAAAACTTACTACTACAATCCGTTCCTTTCCATCCACAAACACACAAACAATTGTACCCGTCTTCCGTCTCAGTACATTGCCCGTCGTTTTGACATGGATTCGGTTCACATTCATTTGTTTCTGAAAAATACCAGAGACTCATATGAGCCCGTGTCTGAACTGATTCTACATAGGTCAATACAGTGCAACATATTAAGTCTTGACTGGCGATTCCCATTGTTGTTGGTAAGGATTTGGTTAGAGGACAGTTAATAAATAAGGTCGCATTTGGCGCTCTTGAATTTCTGGCAAAGCATCATTAAGTGAATTTGGCAAAGAACCCTATTTCAAACTATGTAAAGCTGTGGTGAACATCATTGCTGGTTGGCAAGAAGACCAGACAAAATTTGATAGAGGATCATGTAAATATCATCCCTAAAAATTGGCTCAGAAAAGACATCCAAGTTTCTTAAACACTTATATATTAACTTAGCTGAAGCCACTTTCTTGGTTTGTAGACGGGACTTAGTTCAAGAAAATAATATCTCTAAAGTTTGGCTGCAATTGTTTAGACAAGAAGTGAACTATCAATATGATTTTACATGCTTTATTAAAATTTGTTTTGCTGTGACAACCAATTTGGTTCGTCAGTGGAGAAAATGGCCATTTCACTAAAGTTTGATGTCAACCGGGTTAAATTTACGACCAGTTTGTCTGCAAATAAATTCCCCCGTGCGTTCAATAAGATCAGCTTAGTCAACCATGTTTGATGACCGGTTTTGGGACAAAATATTGCAAGAAAAAACTAAAGACAATACAACCAAAGTGAAGTTGTATGTAACTCACTTTTGTCTGACAAGAAGATATTCAAAGTGAAATTTCCAAATGGTCCTAAATTAAACAAAGTTAGGCTGTGCTGGCTATCATGGGTGGCATAAAGGAATTGCAGATATTGAGGACCTGAATTCGGGACACAACTTCGGTAGAACATCACTTAAGGACCATTCCATTAAAGGTAGGTACTAATTTGCTCAGAAGTTTTTGACAAGAATGTGTAAGGCTAATTTCACAATTGTCCTTAATTAAATAATAATACTTTTTTAAAAATTTCTAGGATAATACGGACATTTCATTGGTTTATAGAATTGTGACATTTTACTTTAACACATGGCACATCCCTCCAAATCATTGTCAACTCAATTTGACAATGTATTTTCGGGATAACAATCTGTTCCCACACCTTTTCTGTTATGTTCAATTTATATAATGTTCGGCAGTGGCGGATATCGTGTATGTCAGATGGAGATGCCGGACTCAATTTTTGTAAAGAAACATCCAAGAACAATTCTACAAAAACTTGCCGAAGTAGTTTTAGACATGAAGATTTTTAACTAGCACCCCATTTTAGAAGCTATCTTTATTCGCGAGGTGGACATTATTTTTTGAAATTGTGAAATTGTAAATGGACGGCCGCAATGAGACGGCACAGCTAAAATGAAATTTATATAAAGAAATGTTATATAACGTACAATTGTTTAAAACCTTACTCTGTTTTAAATATTTACCAGTTTTCTGATTTTGAATCTAAACATACCGTTACAATATGTGTACCCATCTCCTTCAAAACCAGGTTTGCAGACACATGTGTAACTACCAGGAGTATTTGTGCAGATTGCATTGTCAGCGCATGGACCAGGATGAGCAGCACATTCGTCGATATCTGCAATTTGATTATTTGCAAAGTATTGGACTACGTAAGTACTAGAAAGGGTTAATATAAGTAATAATAACTCGGACGTTTTTCGACGGAAACGGGATGCATCTTATCGTTTCAGATTATGTAAAATTTGTCGATGCTTAAGGTATCCGGACCATAATTAAAATATTGGACAAATATTTTAAATTTTTTTTACAATTTTGAGAAAATGTGATTTCCTTCATTAATTACAAAAAATAAAATGTTTCTGATAAAAAAGTATCTCAAAACCGGTTTTAATTATCTAAAGATTTACTATTAATTAATTGTAATTTCCGAAATTTCCGATATTTTACCAAGTTATTACTGGGCACCGGAGCGGTCTCCAGGGCTCAACACACAGAGGAGACCCAGCGCGAACCCCAGGTGGCGGACAGGGGAGGCCCTTTCGTTGGGGGTTGCCAGTTTATAATGCGGAAAGCCTGGCCGTGGATCATAGTGGGTGACGTGTTTGGAGAGTGCCACGCTCCTTACACGTAAGAGACCCCTTTTGTAGTTTTCAAAAAAAGAGTAGGTTTATGCCGCTACAAAAGGCTAAATTTTCCGTCCCTACCCGTCAATCCCTTTTTCCAGTGGAGTCAGAAACCGTTGCCCTATTGTATCCCATGCCACCCTTTTTCGATATTGATAATTGTTGAACTTGTTCTCGTCCTGAATATGCATGAAATATTTGCCACTGGACGTTAAGCAACCAACAATCAATCTATCATTAATACAGTATAGAAACGGTGTTACCATTATAAATCAGTGATAGTGGGATCATCTTTCTAAATGGAAATGCTATAACTCTTTCAGAGTGAAGTGCGTTATTCACTGTATAAAACAAACAACAGAGGATTGGTCAAACAAAAATTACAGCAATTCCAGTAATTATTGCTCTAAAGCTTATCACAATCTGTACATATCACCATTGATCTCACATTTTGAGCAACAAATATCGAACATCTCTTGCATTCGTCCTTCAAACTATCCTGTTTATGAAAATAATATAGTTTGTTATTCAACACGTATTCAATCTTGGCGGTGTCTGAATATGGTAAACAACCGGACTTCCGAGATTTATTTTTCCAGAACCGACGTCGGGCATATCCTATCTATTTCTGGCCGAAATAAAAAAAACAAACAAAATATCCGAGAATAGAAAAACAATTTTCTGACTCGGCGGCTTTTTTTAGATACGACAGCACGGACAAGCGGAAGCAAAATTTTTTTTCTAATTTTTCAAAATCCGCCATAAATGACTTTTACTTATACGACAATGAATTACCGTTAAATTTTGAACGCAGTTGTATATTTTATCTTTGTCATAAGTTAGTTTCAACTTAAATAAATATATATCAGATTACACAGTTTTCCAATTATCTTGACTACCAGTGAGACTGTCTAAGATGTAAGCCTTCAAAAACAGAGAATGATTGTACCAACGACTTAATCTACTATTAGATGTTAACAAGAAATAATCGATGCCAAAGCCTCGTCTAAAAGAATTTTCCTTTTCATTAGAAAATTAGTTTTAAAGAAGACATTAAATTAAATATTTCAATTTCACTTTTGATATCTTATATACAGTCCGACAAAAGTTAAGCGCCACCCTATATTTTTTCTAATAATAATTTTCATTTTACACCTATGTAA
>JARWCS010364156.1:0-18417 GCA_034783895.1 Geukensia demissa | reverse complement strand
TTTACCATAACATAAAAGAACCCTTTTTTAGATTTCGAAAACAAAAAGGCACAGGCCAGCAAAATTTGTTGCCCTTCCCTTACTATTTTCCGGTGGCAATCAAAATCCATTGTCCTGTTAGCCCATCCCCCACGCCCTTGACTATATTTGTAATAATTTTAGCTAGTTCTCTGAAAAATTCACCACCGGAAGTTTAGTTTTCAATTACCAATCAATCAATCTTTTTTTCATATTGTATAGCAATCACTTCCTAGCCGTGAGAAGTCATTTCGGTATAACATATTGTGAGATTTTTCGAACTATCGCTTGTTCGCTTAAATTTAAATATAAGGCTCGTCATCACGAAACAGTAATAATAGAGTAGTTTCCTATTTTTTGCATACTAATAGTGACGAATATTTGGTCTTAACAAGTTATTCGGTAAAAAATATTGCAAACTTTTTGTTTTCAGATAGCGCTTGCAAATACATTAAGAAAGGAAAGCTCGACATCACGATAGAATATAATCCAATGTGGTTTTTTATTGTCCGTATACAATTTTTATATCAAACTTTCCATTGCTACATGGACTTATGAAAAGTGTCAGTCATGCCTTTTCTTTTACAACGAGAATTGAATAATCGAGCAATTTCATCTAACCATATATAATTTAATGTTTTCATTTGCCTGACTTCACATTTTGAATAACTAGTACGACAAATGGCACTTACTTACAATAATATTACAATGCTAGTTGGCACGTTCTGGACGTATATTAATACGTCTTTCAGGTAATGGGTTTCTGCACTTTCGCAACCTTATTGCTCAGTTGGTATATCTAGTTCAAGCAACTTTCTAAGTAACAGACTAATTAGCCAATTTTCTTAAGAAAGCTTTTTCTCTAAAGACGGCATTTCACTGTTTCATGTGTCAAGCATTTGACTTTAATCAATATTATACTGGGAAGCAAAATAGAAAAATGATATCGGATTGCTTGAAATTAGATTTTTTAAAAGGCCGTCTGACATCTTCATTTCTGTATACATTTATCAACTTCAAGGACACCAAAAGGACAGACGAGACCATGACCAACAAAATTAAACAATAAACATTTACCCAAAATACTACAATGAAAAAAGCTTGTGTAAAACGAACCTAATAAAATTAAGGTAAGCTCGAGTGCTCCGGAAGAGTAAGTTACTCCTACTCCACTATTTACATAGATATTTTTACTCGGTGTATAAGTCGGGATAGTCACAACCGGTGGTAGTCATAACCAGTATAGGAACGGAATGAATTGACGACAATGAGAGAATATTCATAGTCATTTATGATATGGTCGATTAAGTTATGATGGCGACCGAAAGATTTTCGATTTGACAACTTTCCACCAGAAATCCTTGGTTCGGTCACGTTCTTGTCAGCAGCAACTTTCTTTCTATCAAATGCCAAAAAGAAGCTTAAGCTCTTGTCGTAAAGCTTTGATATCAAACAGCCCTTGAACTCAAGGGCGGCCGTGGTACATGTATATAGAAATTGTTCTGTTTCTTTGCTTGGAGGTAGAACCCCTGCGAAAGGTGATTCCGTTGGTTTGAGTGGGATGTATAAATACTTGACCTCCCCTTTGCAAAGGTTGTGCCGGGGCAAAAAAATCGCCACTAGGAATCTCTGTCCTTAAGGCACTAGTCCTCTTAAAGAGGGTCACTGGTTGTGAGGGTACTAATAAATTCACAATCCGTCCGGAAGGAAACGTTTAATACGTCCTGGGTTTCTAAGTACGTTGTAACAGCTCTTTTGAGTGATCAGTTGGCCGTCAGTACATCCTATCCAACCTGTAATTTTTACAGTGGCAGTATAAAATTCCCTTATATTGATTCATTGTTTGTTAGCTTGTTCCCGTCCAGAATATGGCTGAAATATACCCCCGCTGGACGTTAAGCAACAAGCTATCAACCAGACAGCCCTTACTCTCCGTTTCTAAATGTAAGTCTAGGTTTGGGGTGGCCCTTTCTGTGTATATAGTATTCTTGGCCTTCAATTTCAACTCGATGGCTGCAATCGATATATAAATTCGAATTGTTAAGTGAAAGTACAACATCCATATAGCGGAATATAAAAAAAAAGATCGATCCATTTTTCTCTCATACTGCTTGAAGTATGCTTCATTCGAATGAAGAATAAAACAGCGAGAAGTAATGTGTAATTGGTTCCCATCGGAATGCTGAAGTCTGTTGAAACACAAGTCCGCCAAAACAGCAAATAAAGGATTATACAAATTTCATTTTCAAAGTACTTGTCAGAATTCCAATATTTAATGACAAAGTAAGGTTTTCATCATTTTTAACAGAAACAGGTGAACCAATGCTTCAGATCGGTTATTAGTTTAGAAAGGAAAATAGATGTTAGAGTCCAATTTTGTCTCACGCCACACCTGGAGTAGCTTGTTTTGCAGTAATTCTGTATATTAATGGATCCTATTTACAAAATTAAAATTTAAGATTTTTATTCAAAAAATTAAAACATATTAATAAATGTCATTTGTCAGAATAAAAGTGATATATTAAGGATGTTCGCTGCTGTATTTAAAAATAACAAGGTTTTCAAAAAGATGTGATATTGATTAAGATCTTTTATGGGTATATAAAATATATTTGAAAAAAAATTATGTTTTTCTTTACGAAATTTATGCATCTAATAATTTGGCGGGTAAAAGGATTCTCTTGATTTTTCGTAGGGTTTTCGGTTTGTAGGTTCTCTATATCAAAACCCTGCAATTGTACTTTTCCTGTTCTAAATGTTATTAATTCTTAAGGTAATCTTACAGCTTAAATTTGGCAAAAGATTTCCTATGGCTAACTTTCCCTTCCTTGGTAGGAGCGTTCTTTAAGCTCCATCATACGTCATGTTAACAATTTGACCGTGACTGCAGCGATAATTTAGATTTGTGTAGGCGTTATCGTGACTTTACTAGCACATTTAACAATCAAGCATTTACTTTAAATTATTAAAGAACGTTTCACCTAAAAGTTGTCCTGTGCTCATCTTAAAATTACGGATTTTTGTGAACAAAATAAAGTTCCAATGTCGTCTAAGTGTTGTGATTTATTGGGAGTGCCAATCTTCTATTGCTAATACATGTATTTAGTTTTACCAATAGATGTAAAATCTATCCAAATATTGATAAATATTTATCATTTTCTTAAATATGCTAGTCTTGAAACAAAAATTGTTTAAATGGAAAATGACAAAATTTTCAATTTTTCCAAATGGTGAGCATGTAAAATGAAAAACAATTCGAAATATATTAAAATTTCCGGAAAAATATTACCTAGCTTTTTATAAGGTTAATGGAGATTACTTCAAATTGGTTTTCTAAATTTAGTGTAAAGTTAGTAAAATGGACTTTCAACGGGATTATTAACCTCTCACACAGCACAATAAATACATTGCAACAGCTTTTGTTGATAAATGGCCCGTACATGATGAGCTGTCCGTGCATGGCCATTTGAAGAAGCTTCTTTTACTTACGAGCAGTTCAAGATGCAGTATGATAATCCGGTCTTACCCTCGCCAGCTACGGATTAGTTATTGGTTTCTTATTCATTTATTTAATTAAGCTTGGATATTATTTGCTTGCCATTTGGAAACAGATAATCAATCAATCTACTCTTACTGTATTAAAATTCATATTGTTCGGGATTAAACACCAATTACCAGATTTTTGTTTTTTCTTTAATGGTAGACAAGTATATATCATGATTACCGCCTTCAAACCGAGCTTCGTAAAATTCAGCGTGCTATATAAAAATAGTTCTGCTTTGATGGTCGTTTTTATTGTCAGGAAGTGTTATTAAATAAAAATTTCAAACATAATCAGAAAAAGACTAATCCTACAAAGTTTATAACCTACAAAGAAAACTGGAATTTAGCATAGGATTTCGAAGATACCAGACAGAAGACAGACAGGACCATGGCCAACATAATGAAAAGAAAGACAAATATAGAACACACAACACTAAACTGAAAACTAAAGCTGGAGTAACACGACAATGACCAGGGTGAATTCAGGTGCTAGGGAAGGGTAAGCAACTCCTGCTCTACTAGTGGCACCCGTAGCGTTACTCGGTAGACAAAGCATTGTATAGTCACAATAGATGTTAGGTTATTTTGTTGTGTTTGACTATGTTAATAATGTTCGTTTGCGTGTGGCGATGCGGAATTCAGTTTTTTTAAAGAAGTCTTCCTAGGAGAGGGGATGCTTACCCTTCATGACCACCTGATCCCACCCCGGTTTTGTAAAGGAAGTTCGTGGATTCCATGCCTTTTTTTCTTTTGGTTTCCGTTTTATCTATTTGTTTGCTTCAACTTTGTCTTGTCTCCTTGGACTATGCACTCTTGATCTTTAACATGGGTATTCTAAGTCAGTCAAGCACTTTCATGTTTGATCTCTCTCTCTCTCTCTCTCTCTCTTTCTCTCTCGTCAGTATACTTCAAATTTCGGCAATCTGTTTGGTTTTCGAGACATATTTCAAGGCAGTTTCAGAGACAAATACCAAAATGAGACGTTAAACAAAGAATAAAACTACATGCATTATGGCCAGCTACGATGAATTCGAAAGATATATCATCACATTTTAGTTTGGGGCTTTTACAGCTTGTCTTATGATGTTGATATCTGTCAATCACTAAAGACATGTAATTAATACATTTTGGATGGCTGTCTCATAGACAATTATACCTTATCTTATATTTCCATAATGAATATGGGTATGCTTAAGCTACTTTTATGCACAGAACCAACAGAAGACTATGTTTTTTATTCAGTCATGCATATAGAGCAGACAATATTTTAACAATGGCCCTTTTACTAACAAAATATCAATAAATTAGCAAGAATTTCTAGAAAGGTATGAAACGTTTTTGCAAGCATTGTTGTGCTTTCCTCTTCTCCCTTCAAAATACAAGTGTATCAATGTTAAATTCAAGGAACTTGTACGAATGAGATATTTTTCAAAAAGGAATATGTACTACCTGTTACAACAACTGTTGCTGCAGAGAAATTGATGGCCAGTATAAATAACGCCAATAACATTTACAGTTCAACGCCAGCGTTAAATAGAATTAATTGCTTCCATTTATTATATGTCTGGTATATTGAATTCTATTTCAATATTTGGATAAGAAAATTAGTCAAGTATATGATGTCATACAGTAAAAGTGTTGATACGAAGTAATTGCAATTGTCGCAGTAGCTGTCCTGTAATATCAATCATGTCATATAAAAAGGAGGTCAAAATTACCGACATTGAGTGCTATTAAAAGATAACAGCACAGACATGAATTTTGCTATAAAAGCGTGTTTTATTGGTCTGTCCTTGACCGGATTAGTTATCCTGCATATGTATTGATGTCCATGACCAGGGCTTGCATTTTTCTTTTTTTTTTTTTTTTTTTTTTTTTTTTTTTTGGTTCTTCTGTTTCTGAGAAAAACAAACAGTCACCATTTTTATCATTCTTTAGTCTGTCAAAACAGATTTTTTGGTTTCGTTTAGACCATGTCGTTTTGGCTATAAAACAAATATACAACACTCAATGACTAAGTTTAAAGATTGTTACATTTTGAATGGTAAAACAAACCAATTTTTTAAATATAAGAGTTTACAAATTTTCGACCAGAAGGTCTTTAGCAATGTACAAGATAAGATGAAATTATTTCGTGTTCAGAAAGAAGCTAAAATGTGGTGTTTTGAGATTGTTGTCAACTTTTTTTAAACTTTTCTGCTTTTTCTCTCTATGACTTCAAATCACCTTTCATTAATTAATTAAAAAACATCTAAAAAGCAAATAAATTGTGAATTTTCATGAAATCTTAGTTAAAAGTGGCCCTTTAAAGACGCTATATGTCTATGTTTTTAGTGATATATGTAAATATGTCATGTTTCGTCTTGTTCGTGTTCTCGAGATTGTCGTGTCTGTCGACTTTACCGTTTTGTGTGGCCCTTCGGTTTCTTTTTCTTCCTCTAAAACAACGGAAAGACCCATTTATCAGCAAATTACCTAACTTTCTATCTCCAAAACAAAATAGTTGGTTTGCCTTTTATGTATACAAATAAAACAGTCACAAAACTAGTTTAACAATGTTGCCTAAGTATGGTGAATTTTAAAATGCTATATGTGCATTTCAAGGAGGAACCTTTCATCAGTAAAGCATAAGAAGTCCGAGATCCAAACAAAGTAAAAGAAATACTCAAATCCAACCGAACTTGGATATGGAGCAAAAACCACGGTAGGGATAACTAATCGATGTACTTTTCGAAGCCTTTCCGTGGTTTCAGGGTTTTAGAATTTAAACAAATACAGTAAATGTTACCTTTAAACATAATGTGATAAATATCTTAAGACACAAGTCTGACAGCTGGGCTGGTGAATACCCTACGTGACCTCTGGTCCACCAGCGAGGCATTGACTGCTGCAAAGGTGAATTTTGAATTTTAGCTATATGCGCTCTCGTCAGTAGCATTAAAAGCAAAACATCCAAGATCCAACTCATATCCAAGCCTCATGTATTTCAGTGAAAACCCAATTATTTTCAAACTGACCTGTCGCGCGCTTAATATGTTAAGAGAAAGCTGGCAGCCAGGACATACTCGAAACAAACGGAAAGGCTAAAAAGAAGAAAAAAGACAGAAAGGAAAACTCGAAACAATCAGAAACAAAAAGGCAGACAGGAAAACTCGAAACAATCAGGAAATAAAATGACAGACAGAAAAACTCAAGACCGGACAGGAAAACTCGAAACAGTCAGGAACAAAAAACGACACAAAAAACTTAAAACAATTAGAAGCAAAAAGGGATATATGGAATTCCTCAAAACAATCAGAAACAAAAGGAAAAGACAGGAAAACTCAACATCATCAAAAACAAAAAGTGACAGACAGGAAAACTGAAAACAAACCAAAACTTAAAATTAGAATACACGAAAATTAAAACAATCGGAAACGAAAATTGGACAGACAAGAAACCTCAAACAATCAGAATAAAAAAAGACAGAGTGTAAAACTCGAAACAATCAGAAACATTAAGACCTAAAGACTCAAAGCCAAACATCTAGAAATAAATAAAAATAGATAATTTTAAATTAAACCACACAGTTTAAAAACAATTTATAAAATGAATGGAAAATATTAGTTTTAATACTTTATTTAAATGACAATACTACAGTAAAATACTGAACTCAATTAGTAAAAGAGGATTTTATCTAACGCTTTGATCATTCAGAACAATTACAATTTTGCTATGGCTATTTTCTTGAAAAAAAATAATGTCTTTTATTGATATAATCTGTACTAGTGTGCTATTTTCGTTACGTAACATTTTGTGTAAGTGTTGTTTGTGTGATTGTGGAACATTCTTACTAGATGCTAAGGACATTTAATTAATAGATTAAATGAATGGTGCTTAGCGTCCAGTGGCAAGTACTTCATGCATATTCAGGACAAAAGCATATTAAAGATGAGTAATGAATCAACGCTGCTTTGTACAAGACCGCCACGGTGAGCAGCAAATAGTAATTTTAATGTCTTTTGTTTGACCCGTTCCTGGGATCGAACCCACGACCTTTTGCATTCTAGGTGAGCACGCTAACCATAACATTACGGAGACGATTCAAAGGACAGTTAAAGACTTGTATCAAAAAGACCTAAGGGACAAATAATAGTATATCTAGCAAAGTCCACCACCACAGTTACTGCACATTCGGCGCGAGATATACGACCGGAAACATAGAGAAAAAAATAAAACATGAACAAAAGAAAACTAATATTAACTCAAGGGCTAACACAGTTCCTTTGGAAGGGTAAAATCTTATCTGCTTCACATTTGGGCAACAATAGATTGTTATAAATGCACATGTATGAATAGAATACATTGTATGACGTGATTTATATCGTGTCGTCATTGCTTTTGAAGCTGGCGTCAGGTTTCACATTAAAACGTGCAGCAGGGAATTTAAAATTGCTTAAGATGCGATACAGTTAAGTTTTAATTCTTATAACTATGCAAATTGACCAAGTAAACAAATTATCTCCTTTATTATGGAAAATACCGAGATGGTCATTAGGTTTATTCAAACAATTGGGATTCAATAATATTGACTTTTTACATTTAGTCAAGTGAACATGGAACCATCTATTCAAATACTCCTACTTTAATTGGCCTTTTATCCCGACTAATATTCAACTATTGACTTAAAAGTATTAAATTTACATAAATATTTTGATTGCAATAGAGATTATGAGAAATATTTTGACGTGGCATTTATAAAATTTGCTGTCAGTGTTTGATGTTAAAGCTATAATATTACAAATAGCACTGAAGATCTAACAGCCTAGTATTACAACTGATTTGATCTTTTGTAATTGCTGATTGGAAACTGAATCTAGCTTCAAAAATCTAATATCAATACATTTTATTTTCCGAAAGTAACACATGATTCTTTATAAGTCTCAGAACACATTGTTTTAGTAAAAAAATAAATGTAACGTAAATTTAAGTGAAAATGTTATGTAGTATAAATCGGAATAATAAAACTACGAAAATACTTTTGTTTTTTTATTAAGCGGTCACCTTTAGGAAGAGTGTAAACTGACCACTTAAGACAAGTGACCTCACACCGTATTGGTGATAGACTACAGTGATCTGTACCTAGTCCCTGAAAAATATTTTGTATTGAGTTGTGATGTAAATGCTTGTGCTTCCTATCAGGATTTTATTAATAAAGGGTTGCAGCTGACAAGAAAGCTACTGAGCCAAGGGTATCTCACGGAAAGATTAGAGTCATCACTCCGGAAGTTTTTAGGACGCCATCATGATTTGGTTGACCGGTACGAAATATCGATTTCACAAATGACAATGGATATCTTCCATTGCATTGTCGTGAATACAAATCCGTTCCTATACCGGTTGTGACAAACATCGATAGTGACTATACACCGGCTTTGTCTACTGAGTAACACGACGGGTTCCACTACTGCAGCAGGAGTTGCTTAACCTTCCGTAGCACCTGAACTCACCGTGGTTTTTTAGGGTTCTTGTTACTCCAGCTTAAATTTTCAGTGTAGTTTTTGTATCATTTTGTTGGCCATGGTCTTGTCTGTTTTTCTACTTCGAATTCCTTTAGATGGCAAGTAATCATCCGTGCCTATCTGTCATCCAGTATAAACCTGTCTTCTCAGTGGAGATACTACAATGGTAGCCGAGGTTAAGATAAAGCAAACTCGATTTCTCTGCCAGGGGAAGAATTCCTCTGTTGGTTGAACAGTGTATAAATTTTCAACTCGTCTCGGACGAGAATGTTATCGCTGTGCCCGGTGTTGGGAGAATTCCACGCTCTATGCACGTTAAATATCACTTTGCAACAGCTCGTTATGAATTTTCCGTTGGTGGCATGTTGCTCGGGCTAAATTCACCGATCCTACCCAAAAAGTCTCAATTTGGCATCCCTTGGCAAGAAAATTCCCCGGTCTGATGCCCAGTTCACTCCATTTATCATTTATTGTTTGATATATGTTTCCTCGACCAGAATATGCTAGAAATATTTGCCGCTGGATGTGAAGCAACATTCAATCAATCAATCTCATTGTAGGTAGGTATTGTAGGCACATTCAATTGTTCAGATATTGGAAGGATTTTGCTATAATTTCCAGTTGTTATCTTTTACTGCTTTTCTGTTGATATGACTTTTGCAATTTGTACATATTTGGAAAACTGTCTCATTGGTGGTAACACGAGATACATGTATTTTTATGATATATTAATATAATCTTGTTGTTTTATAGTATTATAGGATTTCTTATTCACATTCATCAGATTTTTATAATCAGTTTGGTTATATTACTTGTTTATCATAATATTGATTAATTATTTGAAAATTTACGAAAACATATATTTTTAATATTTTACTGGTTTGGGTGAAATATGATTGTTCATACCCAAAAATAGACATCGCTTGAAAAACATATTTTAAATACAAAATTAACAATGTTGAAATCAGTAGGATTAGAACCGAAACATAGGTCCAAGATCCAAACATAGCAAAAGAAGCAACCAAATCCAAATATATCAAAACGGAGAGCCGATTTGTACGGCAGGGACAAGACTATGTGCAATATTTTTCGAGGCCTTTCCGTATTTTCAGTGCTTTAGAATTAAAACAAATGCATTAAATTTCTGTAAAACATTGTTTGATAATCATGTTTGACAAGTCTGACAACTGGGCTGATGAATACCCTCGGGGTTATGATCCATTAGGTGAAGTATGACCCAGTGGTTTCAAAAAACAAAATTACTGGGCCAGTGAATACCCTCGGGGACATGATCCACTAGCAGAGGTATCGATCCAGTTGTTTCAAGAATACAAAACATTAGACATTTTCATGTATGTATTTCAAGCATATGTATGAAAATTTCATTTTTAACAAAGAAGTAGGTTTTATTAAATTAAGAACATAAATTGGATGTGTTTATATATTTTGTATACAAACACAAACCCCGACAATGAAAAGCATCAATGACAATATTAGCTATACCATATTACCATGACGTATATTGGGCGGAAACTATAGTCATTGTACTTTCAGCTGCAACAAAACACTAAAATCAGATCACGTCCGTCTTCTAAATATCTACTCATGGGCAGTAAACGTCTAGATACTATAATTAAGCCTTTGGTATCAATATTTTCAACATGGATATCACTTGTGCAAGTTCAATCAAGACGAATTTGAACTTACTATAGTTAGCACTCTAAGAAGTCCACTATAGAAAAGGAGATAATTTCATTTAAATAGGATAGATGTATATTTATGCTTATTGAGAATTGTGTGCCTTTTTAATTTTAAATGATTTGGTATTGAAAGCTCTTGATATTAATTATTTAGCATGCCTACAGAAATTTTTAAAATTTGACAATATCCTTATCAATCTTTTTTAAATACAAATTACCAATGTTAAAGAAATATGGAAAATTTAGGTATGCTATATGTACATTTCAAGGAGTAACCTCTCATTAGTAGAATTAGAACCGAAACATAGGAAGTCAAATTGTATTTTTTATTTCCTACAGGGAAAAATCACAAATATTTTGAACAAACTAATTTACTGAGTTTAAAATTGAAGGAAGCAAATCATAATTTAAACTGTTTATTTTTAGTACAATGTATCATATATTTCCTGAAATATGTAGGTAAAATTTTGACATCATAATTTCTTGAAACAATAGATAAGAAAATAACACATAGATAAACAAAAACTATACAATATTTTGATTTTAAAGTAAAAAAATTAATAAAGTTTAATAAATTGGACAAGGCATGATTTGACACCAAGTTTTCAAAAAATTATGGTTTAATATTAAATATACATGTGTACAGTGAAATAGACAGTGACCAAACACTTTTTGCACATCTCTGCATATAGGTCTCTGATTAACACTTCAATGGCTAAAAACATTGGGATCAATTTAACAATTATGTTTGGTGCAGGAATTTTATTAAAGAAATAAAGACAGGCATCAGTGATCAGCCAATTTTCCAGAAAGTAATTGAAATCTGCCAGATACAATTTCTAATCAAATAAACACATTAAATTGATTTTGCATCAAAATATTCCTCTTGGCTGTTAGTCAATATGTGAGATGGTGGAAAGATGCATCAGACTACTGCTTGTAACTCACTGTCTAATTGAATTATACTTTCAGTAGGACATGAATAATTCATATATTTATTCATAGACCATTAAACTTGTGGTAAAATCCATCTTCATATACTGTATTTCTCTCTAATAAAATAGTATTTTTTTACAATTGTTTCATTTGCATGTATTAAGTTTTATTAGAATTTAATTTAAAAGTCTGAAAAATAGGAGATATATGTTACCATTTCATTGGATTGGCTTACTTTCAACCTGGCATTGATAATATTTGACCTGGGACTTTATAGAACAAGGGAGATGTGGTATGATTGTCTATGAGACAAAAAGTATAAATTTACAAGGTATTGGATAACAGAAATATTAGGAGTTAAACATGCAAATCCACCTGAAGACTGTGCTTATTAGCTTTAAAACCCCACAGTTGACTGTGCTCTTCTATACTGTAATGTTTTCATCATAATTTATCCTTTTATAAACTAGCCCCCACCACCACCCGTCACCACTAAGTTCTTTTTATAAACTAACCCCCCACCCCCCTTCCCATCCGAAAATGATACCTGATGATCAGTTTGAATAGTGATTACACTTTGAGGTGATTTTTTCCAGAGAGGTTTGAATATTATGTAACAAATAAAATTTAAAACAAGGCAAAAATTAAGAGAAAAAAGGTGTTCATCCTAAAATAATCACATATTTTGAATTTTAATAAAAATCAAATATACAAATGTACCAGTAATGGGGTTGAACCAAATGTCAACTTAAATTTTTGTGTTTTAAAATTAGAAAGCAATGATATTTATATATTTTCAATGTTCATTTGGTAATGATCCTGCAAAATTATACTACTATATTTGAGCAATGTCATTTATTCCAGTTGGTTTACTGGTTTTGAATGCAAAAATCAGCAAAGCTTTTTAAATAATTTCAGCTTGCACAGAATTTATAAAATTCTAAAAATTCTGATATTGGAACTTTTGTTTTTGGCAAGTACTGGGGTATATTTCATTCAAAACCAGTAAAAAAAAAAACAAAAAAAACCAGAAATGTCAAAAACCAAGAATTGCTGCATCCCCAAAACATTACACCCATAAAAATAAATGAAAGTAAACAAGGACAAAATAATTAAAAAAAAAAAAAAAAATCTATCATTTATTTTGTCTTTTTTTCAGAAAATAGCAGCTTGTGTGTGACTGTGAAAATGGAACCAACCCAGTAAAACCAATTATAATACAATGTTAACAGAACAACTGACCAGTCGTCAGGATCTGATTCAATCCCTAGATTCTGATGCTATCCTCGACTATCTCATACAACATGGCGTCCTGGATGATGTGACATGTGACTCTATACTTCAGGAAAACAACAGAGAAAAGAGGAACACAGCTTTATTACACCACCTAGAGTCGACAGGAAGTTCGGCCATTGGTCTATTTATAAATGCCTTGCGACAGTCTGGACAGCTCACACTTGCCAGTTCTCTCGATAAACACAGAATTAAACCGACATATGGCAAAGGTTGGTTCTAGTATGGGGTCTAGTATGAATTCAGAATTTATCAGAGCAAAGATTTGCAACTTTCAGCTGGTATGGTAAACTGTAAATGTATAAAAACGGAACTCTCATCAATTAGCCTGTTTTAATAAAATACCTGTCCAATCTAGATTAAATAACCTTTTCAGTGTTTAGACAGGTTCAGCTATTTGACAACATCTGATGCCTCTTTTTTTCTCGCCTGTGACAAAAAGTAGTGGAGGCGGAACATACATGACATAGGCATACTGCATCAACATTTGAAAACTATAGGAAATTGTGATGCTTATCTTAGTTGTAGGTCCATATAATTTATTATACAGTTGCACCAATAAAAGTACAGCACAAATCAATACTTAGTTGATGGCCAAACCCCCTCAGTTATGCTTGAGCGATCGCTCTAATTTTATCACAGGCTGTTACAAACAGTAATCCTACTAATTTAATATTTGGTATACAAGGTTATAATCCTAACTGTTTTATTTTTCAGGTTATTTGGAAAAACAGAGACACAAGGGACAAATAACACTGACTATCCAAGTCGACGCCATTAAGGCCATGTTTCCAAAATGGGAGGAGGGGGATTCATTTGAGGAAAAACATGGTGATACCCCTGAAAAGGAAAGGAAACTATCATGTTTTGATGGGATTTTAAGAACTCCAAGGCGTATGCACAAGTCATATGCTGATATGACATTAATAGAAGACCCTGAAAATTTCATGTCCCCAAAAAGTCGAAAAAAGTTGAATTATTCATATGACAGTGAGGCTGAAACAGACGATGATCAACGCAGGGGGTTCTGTTGGTGTTTATGTGTTCCACGGAAAAAGAAAAAACATAAACGTGTTGATAAAACGACACAAAAGTATGTAAACAAAAGCAAAGATCCAGAGGATTTGCTCATGAAAGTTTTACAACCGCCCCCGGTTACATCAACCCCTTCTGGAAAAAACATTTACACAGATTATCGTCATGTGAGTTTGGGTAAAAAACCTGAGTCTAGTGCTAAAACAAAAAATGCTACGAAAGGTGAAATGGAACATTTAAGAACAAAGTCGCCATTACGTGACATATCAAATGAAACACTTAATACTAAAGTTGAAGAATTACCCAGAATGCAAATGAAAAACAATAAGAATGGACAGCGTGATAAAGAAAATTCATTATCACCTAAGAAAAACCATGTTACAAATGGATCGCTTCAAAATTCTAATTCCATTATTAATGTTTCTTGTGATTCATTAAAATTACAGAACTCAGAACCAATAGAACAATGTGTTATGTGGAAAAGTCGTGGGCCAACATTTGAAAGTTACGAACAAAAGTTTTATGAAATACTAAAGAGCAAACAACACTTAGATATTGTGAAATACTTTGAACAAGGTCGTGGAACATTGGTGCTACATATTTATACAGACAATGGTCTGACGATTGGAACAATTTGTATGACTGTTCAACAGTTAAAATCACTGCGAGCAGACATTGATAACGGTCAGATTCTAGGATTGTTTGAAAAATGGTTACTTTCAGATAATGTTTATAGTGAAATTGGTGTGAATGAAATGAAACTCAAAGTTGTGGTTGATGATAATGAGTTTGAAATGGCTTATGAGGAGTTACAATAAGTTTCTTACAGATTTGTTACTGGTATATCATTTTTGTTACTTGATGCTACTAAATTTTTCGAGAATTTTTAAAAATGCTTTTTATACCAAATAGTCTTAAGATTACCATAAAACTTTTACTGTTTTTATATGAAAACTTCTTAAAAATTATTGTTCAATTTCAGATGATTTTAAATGCTTACAATAATTTTTATATACATCAAAATGATTTTAATTGTTAAAAAATATGATTTCTTTTTTCTTTTGATGAATGTCAAATCTATATTTGTCTGAGATTTTTAAAAGGGTATAAATTTGGTATAAGAAGACTATATGACAATGCAAGTAGCGTGATTTTGACACCCGTTATTAGGTCATTGTTTGGGTGAAGCAGGATAAACATTAAATCAGACCAATTATTGTAGAGTAAAAATTGTTATACTTCATTTTATTTTCTGCTTTGATATGTGCTAGTCTAATATTTGGCATATTCCCCTTGACTCATACATGTCATATGCTGATTGTGGGCATTCCCATTATATTTTTGTCTGTCCCTGCGAACAATATGACAATGATTGAAATAGAAAGGACAAATAAATTTCGACAAAACTACAATTAGCTGATTAGGGAATAATATTTCATTAAGACATTCAGTATAATAATAGTAATAATCATGATAATGGCAAGCAGTCCCTATAATATGCCAACATATTTCCCAGGTCAGAGAACAACGGAGAAACATATTAATTTTAATTACAAATTTGAAAAATCAGTGTGTGAATTTTTTTAAGGGCTAGTTGGTAGGGGAAATCTACTTATTTTTAATGAATTATGCCTGCCGTTGGCTCCCGCTCGATGTCACTACTGCACTAGAATATTATTATTTCGTGACGTCGCTTGTTTGGGAAAATTCACGAACTAGGAATTATTCTCGAACATGCATTAACGGATAGATTTTCACAGAAAATCTAATGTCACAAAGAAAAAAGACCCTATATTGCATTAGCGGCATTAAACGAGAGTCATTGGTGGTCATAATCCATTGATCTAATCAAGAGTCCAGGTCTCTTAACAAAATTCATTAACAGGGGTACTTTATAAATAAGTTTGGCATGTGAAATCTGCATATGATTCTGTATTCAAAATCAATTAAAATGTATTATGTCATTTCTTAGCCTTAGATATTTTTTTCTGGAAGAGTTTTTTGTTGTCACATGGTTGTGTATTGAATATATGCAAAAGGGTTTATTTGCTTATTAGAAATTAATCAGAGCTAATGATAATACAAAGAAACAATATGCATTTATGAAGCTTTTTAATTGAACTCTTACACTAACCATCCCCCTCAGACCTTCTGCCTCGAGGCAACAGATTGGACTTTGATTACTATATAGCTCTATTCTAGTCAACAACCAAATGTAGTTTTTTGAAGGTTCTTGATCACTCAATCAGAAAGTACATTTGAGCATGATTGCTAAGTCTTAATCAACCTCATGTAGTTCATAGTTTTGTGCTAAAACCTGTTACCTCTGCCTTTTTTTTTCATAAAAAATGAACATGATAAATGCAATATTTATTTTATGCTTTGAATGAATATAATTTATTTATTTATTATATTTTTTATGTTTTTTTGTGGCTAGATGATACAGGATCTAGTGGACAGATTTAATTTATCATTTTTATTTAAAATTTTCACTGTCATGACTGGAAATGAGTCCATACTTTTTAAATGGCAAGTGACTCTGCATTAACGTTATAATAAAGAAATGCAACATTAACCATTGACTGTGATAGGCAAGATACATACTACTAGTTTCCTTATTTCACATTTTGTTACTGCCACCAATTCAAATATTCTATTGCAATAGTTTTGTAACAGCTTATTTGGCTTACATTATACCAAAATTTAGAAAAAGGAGATGTGGCTTGACTGTCCATGAGACATGTGTAAATCTCAAACTTCTACAAAATTAAAATTAACAATCTATTGAAACTCGTACATGTGTCATATAAAAAGCTGCCAAATTGCTGCATGTTGGAACAATAGGCTAATTGCTTGTCAAATGTAATAAAATACACAAAATTTTTTATATGTCTACATGAAAAAACTACCTTTAGAAGGATTTTATCAAGATTTAAAGTGTACTTGCTATAAATCTCAGTAGTCCACATTTCACTACGGAAGGGTTCAAGTGACGTCTCCATGTCCCAATGAAATTTACCAGCGGAAAACTTCCACAACATTTCACAGACAGTTTTTAATATATATCAAAGGTTTTGAATAACAATTGCAAATGGAGGTAACTGTATTGTAATTTAAGCTTTTCAGACCAGCGGAAAACTTCCACAACATTTCACAGACAGTTTTTTATATATATCAAAGGTTTTGAATAACAATTGCAAACTGTATTGTAATTTAAGCTTTTCAGACATTAATTTACGTTTAAACAGGAGCAAGTCCATCTTCCAAAAATCATGATGAATTTATATCTCTTTAGAATTAACAACTTTTGACATTTTTGGAACATGGAGTTGCATATAAAAGTTACACAGTGACATACTAGCGTAAATAAGTTTTATTTTACAAAATCAAGTGCAAAAAATTGTCCAGTCTAAATGTTTTTGAACTATACAAATTTTCATAAGCTACCTGTTTATACAATAATAGCTGTGTTTTCCTGTAATGATGGATCATTTTATCCTTGCTATCAAGGATTTTGCAATCAAGAAAATTTAAATGTAGCAAAAAACTGTGCAATTATTGTTATGTCACAAATAAATAATAAATATGAAAGATATCAATTATTTGTGTTATTTCTAGAAACATAAATGCTTTCAATATAATCAAGAGTTCAACAAAAATAGGTACACCATGACAAAGTGTCCTTACTAATGAAACACCAAAGCAAAGTGTCTGAAAAATGGAGGTAATAAAATGCCACAGCAAATTGTCCCAACTAAATGAAACACCACAGCAAATTGTCGGAAATAACAAAACACCATAGCAAATTGTCTGAACCAATGAAATTCCTCAGCAAATTGTCCCCACTAATGAAGCACCTCATCAAATTGTCTGAACTCATGGAACATCACAAGCAAATTGACCCAACTAATAAAACAACACATAAAATTGTCTTACAAAACACCAGAGCAAATTGTCCAAATTAATGAAACACCAGAGCAGACTGCCCCAACTAATGAAACCCCACATTAAGTTGTCCAAATAACATAACACCACAGCAAATTGTCCAAATTAATGAAACATCACAGCAGACAGCCCCAACTAATGAAACCCCATATTAAGTTGTCCAAATAACATACCACAACAGCAAATTGTCTTAAAAAACACCACAGCAAATTGTCCAAATTAATGAAACATCACAGCAGACTGCCAACTACTGAAACACCACAGCAGACTGCCTAACTAATGAAACACCACAGCAGACTGCCCCAACTAATGAAACACCACAGCAGACTGCCCCAACTAATGAAACACCACAGCAGACTGCCTAACTAATGAAACACCACAGCAGACTGCCTAACTAATGAAACACCACAGCAGACTGCCCCAACTAATGAAACACCACAGCAGAC
>JARWCS010364145.1:0-10510 GCA_034783895.1 Geukensia demissa | reverse complement strand
CTTTCGTTTCATTTTGTTGGCCATGGTCTTGTTTGTCTTCCGACTTAACGATTTCTGTCTGCCCCTTTGGTATCTTCCAATTCCTATTAAAATTATACTTCTGAAAAACGATTTTCGCCATTACTTTAAGAGTAATAACATTAAACTACATGTAGTTGGCAAAATTTTTCAAAGCTGATTAGGTGGCTAATATCAATTGTTAACGGTAAGTTAAAATTAGAAATTTACAATAGGATAAGATACGTGAAAGATTAAACATTTGAAATATATACATCATGACATACGTGTCATTATTTCTCCTAGTCGATGGCACCTGTTGTGGCATACATTTAGCACTATTTCGTTTTTTGTCAAAATCGCCAAGCACATAATAGAAAGAAAATATCTTTTATTGTTTGTTTATTCATTTATAAAAAGTTATAGTACATTTAGTTTTCTTTTTGGCATAAGTTTTACTTAAAATGCACTATGACATAGAAGATAATATTGATCCGTTTAAAATGTGTATGTGAATTTTGGCTTTAATATTACCAATTTTGCTATGTTATTGTTAATTTGTATTCTAATTTAATATGGTATATTAAAAACGAGTATGTTAAGACTATAAGATGTTTCCTCTTTTAAGAAAATATTTGCAATAAAGACGGCAAACGATTTTGCAAATTAAAATACAGAGGTTTACATAGACAGCCATACGACGTTTATTGCTTTGAAAAGTCTTTCTTGTTATTGTATACTAATAAATGAAGCTATTTTATTGTTGGAAAAATGTGACAGGAGAATCGATAAATTTAAATTCGCAATTCCATTTTTAAATTTTTTATACAATCGCAAAATGTAAAGGAATCGCTTTCATATAGCTCGCAATAATAACGACAGTCTATGATTCACCATTATAATTACATACATTTATTTCTGAATTTACAGTTTATTTAGAACCAAAGTTTGCGAAATTGTTTAGTTCTTTTGATCAAGAAAATTAAATTCTAATAAGAAAATATTAATGTGCCACAAATTTTATATATTATATATTGAACTGCATTAAAACATTAACGTGTATAAAAACTCCGACCTCAGTTTCAATATTATTATTCCATGTGCAGCTATCTGTTATTTGTTGTATTTCAGTTTATATATGTGCATATACGGCGCCAGTGGATATGCTGGAGGAACAAAGTATTAATACAAATAAAGAAAAACCTGACCAAACCATTCTCGCTGGAATTAAAAATCTAAATGTTCAGCTTGAAGACGGACTTAACAAGAGATCAGATTCAAAAGTATTAGCCGGAATAAAGAACATCAACGTTCAACTAGAAGACGGTCTAAGCAAGCGATCAGATGGAAATGTACTAGCCGGAATTAAGAATATCAATGTTCAACTAGAAGACGGGCTTCACAAGAGATCAGACTCAGATGTTCTAGCCGGAATTAAGAATATCAATGTCCAACTGGAAGACGGGCTTCACAAGAGATCAGACTCAGATGTTATAGCCGGAATTAAGAATATCAATGTCCAACTAGAAGACGGGCTTCACAAGAGATCAGACTCAGATGTTCTAGCCGGAATTAAGAATATCAATGTCCAACTAGAAGACGGGCTTCACAAGAGATCAGACTCAGATGTACTAGCCGGAATTAAGAATATTAATGTCCAACTGGAAGAAGGGTTCAACAAGAGATCAGACTCGCATACACTAGCCGGTATTAAGAACATTAATGTCCAACTAGAAGACGGGCTTCACAAGAGATCAGACTCGCAGGTACTAGCAGGAATAAAGAATATCAATGTCCAGCTGGAGTACGGGCTTCGCAGGAGATCAGACCCGCATGTACTAGCCGGAATTAAGAATATCAATGTTGAACTAGAGGATGGTTTCCAACGTCGTGGTACATTGAATGTGTTGGCAGGGATCAAGAATATTAATGTACAGTTGGAGGATGGACTTCATAAAAGGGCAAATGTAGATATAATAGCCGGAATAAAAAACATCAACGTCAAGTTAGAAGATGGATTAGCCAAAAGATCAACTAGAGCTGCAGTGGCAGGAATCAAAAACATTAACGTTCAGTTAGAAGATGCTTTGACATTAATATAAATAGTAAGTTATAGTGCTAACATTTTTGATATTTAGATGTGTTATAGAAACAACAGTAACAGAGGATTTGGAATATTTATGTAACTGTCAATGACAGAAACACATTACTTACCTTAATACATATGGCAAAAAGGGAGCAAGCTTAACAAAATAACTGTTAACTTTTTGCGTGGAAGACTTAGATTTTAAATACAAAGAAGTTTTACAGCCACTAAATTTATTACTTGAGTAAGATTTTTGTTGGACATATTTACAAAGTACATAAGTATTAAACTAACAATGTAAAAGATAGAAATGTTTTGTTTCGGTAAATTCTGGTCTTAAAACACAAACAAACGCAAACATAAAACAGTGAAATACAGATAAAGCTTCTTTTCACAAAACATCTAACTACAGAGGAAGCGAGAAAAACCGAAAGATCATTTAAGTTAAAAGTCACTGCAAATTAGAGAACAAGACCAAAACGACCACCCCCAATAAAACATAGGTGGTGAACTTAAGAGGCCTCTCCAAAGACACCTGCTGCACTGCCAAATTTCAAATCAGGTAACAGCTGGTTAAGAGTACAGGGGAGACACTAACTGCCAATAGGAATATTAGAATCACAACTCTAAAACCTTCGAACATTTAACTTGAACTCGTGGGCTATGTTTGATCAGTTCATAATAGTTCAGTCGGATGTTACCGAATTATATCCTTTTATTGTCAGACGTTTTGAAACGGACTATGTTTTTTTTAAATTGAACATGTAATTTTTCAGTGAATATGACAAGTCAAATTCATAAGTTTATTATTGACTCATTATCTCTTTCTTGGAGTATCAGAATCAAAATAAATGAATATATACATGTCACAGTTGACTTGGGTTAAATGATCGGTCCATACTCATATAAAGCTGAAATATTTAATATACATCAACAAAACAGGGATGCATTATATTTAAATTTTGTTGTATTGTTTAGGTCTTCGAATGTGCAACGGAATGTGTATATTACAAGTAAGTGAACGGTTTTATTAACTGTTGAGATTGCATTATAACATTCCTTAAGGATGTTGGCTGCTGATATTAAAAATAACAATAATTAAAAAAGCTTATAATTGCTTTTAAGATTTTTCTCATTTGAACAAAATAAGCAGAAAAAAACTAATGAATCAGTGTGCCTATTTATGAGATATAAGCTTTTGAAAATCTGGCGGGAAAAGGATTTCTCTTGATTTTTCATAGATTTTCCCTTAGTAGGTTTTGTCCGTAAAAACCCGAGAAGAAATAAAATTTTTAAATGAAAACTTTTCAGATGGTATTTTTTAGTGTGTTTAATGAAATTATGAAAATAGAAGTGGGGGTATCTGGGCAAAATATATCAATGCTATGAAATGGATAAAACTAAAGGAGTTCGAAGTTCTTACCAAAATTACTGAACATGAGCAGCGAACTTCTTAAGTATCCGTATCCGTAAAACTATATGTTAATATAAATATCATATGATTCAGAATGACTTTGGTCGCCATTTTAAAAAATTCCAACAATCAAAATAAAGCGTTTGATTGTCATGCAGAAAAAAAATATCATTATATTCCTATTTTAATTTTTATTATTTATAACGTCGATACATGTATGATTAGAAACTACGTCTGATTTTTTCGTGTCTACTGTTGATTGAAATGTTTTACTTTTGTGTTTTAGGAAAACCATGCATGTGCAATATGGATATACCTTTTTAGTATTTTTTTCATTTTTAATAAAACATATCTTTTGTATTGATTTTTGTTTTTTCCCTGTTTATGTTAAAAGCAGAATACCTTTACATGAGATCTGAAACTGATAGTACAAAGAACACGAGACAAACTAATAAAAGTTAAAAGAGAACGAAGGTCGGTTATCTTCGAACTTGTTTGGAAAATAGGAGTGTAACCAGAAAAAAAATTACAGAATAATTGGTAAATTTTCCCTTTTCGCTTACAATCTGGATTTCTACCTTGCCATTATACAATTTATTTTTTCTCTATTTGTGTTGTCAACTTTTCGTCAATTTCTTTAATCTGATTTTTCAATTTTTCAGAGGAGTTACTATCAAAGCCTGTCTGACATTCTGACAATTTTTCAGTCTATTTTTATTTTACTTTTAAATTCGTTGAAAAGAGATAGTCTTATATCATATATTTTAATTAGATCCCGGCTTTATTAGCCATTCGGGTTGGCCTCCAACATTTTCTCGAGGTGACTGACTAATAGTTTCATTTATATATTTCTCATATTCTGTGTTTTGCAAAAGGCTATTTATTTATTTGCATGTCCCTTTTTCTTTAGATTGGTTAAAAAGTTGTATATATATATCAAAAGTGTTATTAAAACCAAATTACTTGAGGATTTTATGTTTGATGTCAATCCGCTGCCAGACAAAGAGATACTGAATAAGTGTCATTTCTTTGTTAAAATCTTAGATGGAAGCTGCGTCTAAGTCAAATTCTTTTGAATATTGGATTCTTTGGTGTCTTCATGTTAGAACGATACTTAAACTAAAAAAAAATGTTATCTGAATCCCCTCCATAAAACTGTTTTATTTTAGGTCAATAACATGTTTAACCCCGGCACATACGTTATGTGCCTGTAAGATGTTAGGAACCTGCAATCCAGTGACAATTGTCCTTTTTATGTTTAAGTGTTAATCATTTTACATTATATACTCGTTTGGCCAATGGTTGTTATATTTTAATATCATCACATTTTATTTTTGTGCCTTTGACAGCTTGTCATAAGGTGCGGATATCTTTCCGTTATTGAAGGCGTTAGGCCAATCTGTAGATTTTTGTGATTTACATGTTTTGAATGACAGTCTCATAGACAGTCCTACCATATCTCCTTATCTGTACTGATAACTGATCTCCAAGCTGGTCATTATTAGGTCAAATGCTATGGCTTTAGAAATATGAGAGAAGGGTCACTTTTACATTCTCAAATAAGTATTTTAAATCAACACATTTACAAATTTGACGCAGTTGTAAAAATTGATTTCTGACGAAATAAGTTTATGAGTATTTGCCTTATGTTGCCAATATAAATAACCATAAACATATGATATAAAATAGTGGTTTTTTTACTCGTTTGCCAAAACTTATACCAGCAAAGGTATATTCTATATAGGATCTAGCTACTATTAAAGACATGAATTAACAGTTGAAAGACAGCTTTCGCCAAGGATTAAATTTAAAAATAATAGAAACTGCATAAAAATCCAACTCATATGTTCTGGGCGGATATAACAGCACAAACGTTTAAACAAATGAGAGGCTTAAAAAGATATCCAAATGGTATGATTTAAAACATTCGAAGCAGAACTAAGGAAGAGGTCAAACGTACCACCCCAAATAAAAAAACAATAGTTTTCAACAAGAAGATGGACTAAGCAAGAAATCAGACGCAAAAATACACATTAAATTAAGAACATTAATGCACGACTAGAAGACGGGCTTAAGAAGAGATAAAAGACGAGCTTACCAAGCGATAAGACTCACATACTAGTTAACTTTCCAAAATTAAAAACATCAAGTTCCAAATAAAAAACAGGCTTTACAAAAGATAAGACTTATGTACTAGATGGATTTAAGGACATATTTAATACAACTAGAAACAGACTTAACATGAGATAAGAGGCAAATAAGAAGTAGAGGACGGGCTGACTATGATATCAGGCGCTACTATATTAGCGGTAAAAGATATTAATGTTAGATAGATAAGGCCACAAAAATTAGGTGTGATAACTGTCACCTGATGAAAATAGATATAAATTAGGTGGGTAGATCGATTTTTTTCGTACGGTGCAATTGTGGCTTGTATGGTAACTACTTTAAATATCCTATGTCATATAGATATAGGCAAGCAAAGGTCAGGAACAACACACTCACCGTGTTGGCGGAATTGTCATTTTTAAAAAGTGAAGTTGTAGCGAAATTGGTTACGGAAGTACACAGAATTTACGGAACTGAAAAAAAAATCGATAAAAAATGTTAGGGTTGGGACCGAAAAAATAGGGGCTGTCGGGTCGGTCGGTGACAGTAAACACACATATTTGTTTTGGTCTTACCATGCGATCCGAAGGGCAAAGTTGTAGCCTGAATACCTAAACGTCAATATGTAGTCAGATTACAGATTGAACAAATATAGACTTGAAAATTCAGGCAAAAGTCAACAGCATCAAATTTGTTTTGTAGAACGAACATTCCACTAGACCCCTCTGTTAGCCGGTATTAAGAAGACCAATTTTGCATTGGAGAATGATCGCCAATACTGTGGTACTTTGACTTTGCAGACAGAAATCAATAATCAAAACGTAAAATTCTAGAAATACCCTAAAAAAGGGTTAATTTTGATATATCAGCCGAAAAAAAACAACGTTAAGTTAGGAAACGGATTAGCCAAAAGATGAAGGTGCAGTTACAGGGATCAAAAACATAAAAGTTCAGCTAGTATATGCTTTGATAAATGTGTAACGTTCACTGTTTAAAATTTTAATGTTTGATACAATTTTTTACCGTCAACAATAATACTGGGTTTAGAATGACTATTAAGCTTTAAAATTCGAAACACATGTAAGGACGATAGAGGTAGTAGTTGGTTCATGTCTAGTCTTTATTTTGCAATCAGACTAAAGCGAGCTTCACTATTATAGTCATGAAATGTGCATCAGTCCAATAAATATTTTGACAGCGGAATGTTATTTTCTCAAATATTAGAACAGAATATTTTAAGGTTGCCAAAGGGAATCAAATAGTTCACGAATAATCCAGTGCAATATTCTTTATATAACAAAACCGTTTATTTAAATTCAATATTCAAGGAAGCTTATTTCATTACTTGTGTTACACTGTTGAAATATTTCTTAAGAAAATAAGTGTTAACATAAAATTGTGAAAAAAGTCTTCCGTTTCGGCGAATCGTGATCCTTGAGTACAATCAAGTCCAGCATTAAAACTAACAAAATTACAGGTGAAGCTTAATAAAATAATAAAAAGTTTAAAAACGGTAACTGGAGATGCGAAGTAATGAAACGGGGTCAAATCGAAAGGCACGACTATTTCGAGAACAGGACCAAGATAGTACACAACAAAATCCACAAACATAAAACTAAAAATCGATCAAATAAATTTATGTATAATGGGAGGCCTAAAAAAACCACCTGTCAGCTAAGGTGGTCCAGTTAAGTAAAGAGTTCTGCCTTTAAAGGACACTTTACCTTGCCAATTTTGAAAAAGGTTGGTAGTTGTCAGCCTAGATTGTGGAAAAGACACCACCGGGGAGCAATATGATCACAAATACAAAACACCCGTCCGTTCAACTTGAACTGGTGGGTTATGTATTATTTGATTAGAACGTATTATTCGAACGCAACAAAAGCATATTATAATTTCGTAGTGAAACGTTATAGGTTTTGAAATTTGCAGTGTAGTTATTCAGTGAACATGAAAAAATAATTCTTGTCAGAATCAGAATAAAAATATACTGAAATAGTTATTTCGATAAAAAGCACATTCTGCCCCTTCAGTTTAATTGGTTGGTCTAAAAATATTCAAACAAACATTTTAGTACAATTAATATAATAACATAGAGTTACATTGTAGTAAGTTAAAATTAATTTTGTTGTATCATTTAGGCTTAGTAAATCTGTGTATCTTCTGCTTACAGCTGACATCTGTACTTCTGGAAAAGCATGTACGATAAGGAATACCTTTTGATTTTTTCTGTTTAGAATGATTACTAGTATTTTGTTTTCAATATTTGTTAGTAATGATACCTTTTTCATTCACAGAGACAATGTAGTGAAGGGATGTGTCATAAACAAGAAATTCAGTAGGATGAGTCGTCTTTTATTGTGTGGTACTTATTATTCGGCAGTTGACAGCATATTCAACTTATGACATGTTGTTTTGTCCATTGTGAATATTGTAGAGTTTCCTGTTCTGTTTTTGCGATAACTTTGATGGAATGTACAAAACTAAAAATTTTTGCTGGCTGAAGTTTGATATCCTTCATTGAAGACAATGGAATGTGCCATATTTTTAGAAGTTGTGTAGGTTGTGTGTGGTATGGCCTTTTTCACTGATTCATTTTGTCGCGGTAAATTTGAGTATACCAGTAAAATCAACAAAATTCAACACCTTACAGTAGTGCTATTATTATCTGGGTTGTTCATGGAACATGGTACATGGTACCAAGAAAGAAACAAGTATATAAATGTATCCATGTGCATAATGCGGGCTATCAAATGCGTGGAAATGCGAAGATGTATGTTATGATGACTATCATATGTCAGCATAGATCCTGCATTGGGATCTTTGATTAAATGCAACGGCATTGTACAATCTCCAAATTTGAACATAAAAATTGCAAGACGTACAACATCTGAAACACCTGTTAAAAACGGATAACTAACATCGTCTACGATGTAGAATAATACTCGTTCAGACTCGTTTATGTTCATTAAAAGAACGAAAGCTAATCCGGTCTTAGTCCGAAGGTTAGTCCTAACAATTTTCCTGCAGTTTACCAATAGTTTAACCATATCAAACCACCCCATGCTATCGATTTAAGTTCGTATTTATAAAAAATATACCATTCTCTTATAATTCGAACATATTGTAACATAATGTAACGTTTCGGAGATTAATGCATGAATATTCGTAAAATAATACACTGATTTCGTTCGTTTTTAGCATCGAAATTTTAGACATGGCGAAGGAGATTCTGTAGACTTCTGACTCGCAAAACAAAACATAATAAAGTTAATAAAACAAACCTTATGAGCCAAGATATTTTCCCAAACACTAATTACCAGGAAGGAAAAAGATTCAGGCCAAAGAGATTCTTTAAAAAATGCAGCGATCCTTACATCCTTTATTTGAAAACGAAAATATATGGCGTAAATGTCAAAGAGACTTCATTCCAACCACGAGAAATCAGAAGGAATTTACAAATCTAGAGGTCTCCTTCTTTACACCTGGTCCCATTCTTCGTGCGATTCCTTCCGGATTTGACACAAATTGACACTTTTGATTTTGACATCCTGATTTGACACCAATCTTGACATTGATGACTCCACGACGAGTGTTGCGTGCAAGACAGCGGAAACTTAACCTTCTAGAGCACCTGATCCCACTCCTGTTTTGTTAAAGAGTTCGTGGATTCCAAGTCTTTGTTCCTTTTGTTTTCGTTTTATCAATCAATCGTTTTATTTTTTAGTTTGTTTCGAATTTGTCTTGTCTCTTTGGATTCTGCGCTCTTGATGTATTACATGGATATTCTACACTTGACTTCCAAGGCATTCAACAAGTGCAATATAACTCTCTGTGAAAAGCTTTAAATCGCCCAAAATAAAAAAAAATGTATAAACGCAAAATAATACTGCCCTTACCTGAATATTATCAATTAGATATTTAAATGCTTTTGCATCACTACCCAGTTGAAATTTTATATCAAAACATAATAGCATTTTCAGAACATTTATTCATAAAATACATTTTTATTTTAATAATATGACAGCAAAGTTTTAGGCAGTTCATTTAACGTAATATTAATCTTGACTTTCATTTTTATAGACACCATGAACCTCTGTCAGAGAAGATCAAAATCATCTTCTTACTAGAAGCTTCTAGGAGCCTGTAATCGCTCACCTGTCTCAATGTTGCCTTGAAAACAGCCTTGTATTTAAACTTTGTACAGAATACCCTAAGAAACAATCATACAAAGTTTCATCTACATCCATTCAGTAGTTTCAGAGGAGAAGAATTTTTAAACTATAACTTCAAAATTTGTTAAAAACATCTAAAAGGGCAATAACTCCATCAAGAGTAATTTCCTTGAAAATTTTCCCACAGATAGTTTGCATCATGCTGAACACTTTTAGCCTATGTCAGAATTTGGCTCAAGTGAATGGTTTTGAGATATATGCGAAAATCTTCTGTCTGACCCCTATGTTCTATTTTTAGTAACAGAAGCCACCTTGGTATGATTTTTAGGATGCCGAACATTACTTTTAAAGGGGACCATTCAAGGACCATTCCGCCAAAGTTTGGTATCAAATGGCACAGTGGTTTCAGAGGAAAAGATCTTTAAAGGAAAGTTTACGACGACGACGGACGCAAAGTGATAGCAAAAGCTCAATAAACCCCTTGGATCAGGTGAGCTAAAACCGGTTTTGACAATAGGTATTATCAACGTTTTTAAACAATATTGAAGGAAATTCTTCAATTAGTCTTAATTGACAGTAGTATGACTTTTCAGATTGCTTGCAAAAATAAAATATTTGCAATATATTACATTGTGTACATAATGATGGATGGTATAGAAAGCTAAAAATAGCAACAGCAACAACCACGTTTAATTAGCGTTGGATTAGTCAAAACAGACTAATACGATT
>JARWCS010364134.1:0-10511 GCA_034783895.1 Geukensia demissa | reverse complement strand
AGCTTTCTAGTCAGCTGCAACCCTCTATCAATAAAATCCTGATAGGAAGCACAAGCCCTGGAGTAGCGTATCAATTGTGAGATATACACTCCGTATGCAGGTGCGACTGGAATGTTGCTAGACATGAACGGAAAGTTTACAAACCGACTAGATACAACTTGATTGTCCGATATTTAAAATTAAGTTTTTTGACAATGCGTAAAAGTAAAGTAAAAGTTCATCATCAATATGAAGCAAATTTTTTCCAGGAATATACAGTCTACTTATTAACAGAAACCTTTGAAAAACATTTTAAGGCAGACCAGTAAACAAGTCTTGTACTCTTGCTAATGGAAGCATTCCATAAAATCTCCATGTGATCCTTCAGTCCATAATTAATGCTGCTGCTGGAAGGCAAGCTGTTGGTTTCAGATTCGCATTTGGTGCCAATGCTCGAAATTTCGACATCTGATAACGAGATAAAGAATCAGCTAGACAGTTTTTATGTCTTCAATATGTTTAGAATGAATAAAAAAGCTATATATAGCTGAGTGATATGTTAATCTACGCATAAGTTTCATGATGGTAGGTATTTTCGATCCGCCTTTATTTATATCAACTGTTGCTAAGTTATCACAGTTAAATACTATGCGAATCCTTTTCCAAAGGTGACCCTAAAGCATACAAGCCATTACAATCAGGTACAATTAAAAAAATGAAAGTCTGTTCATCGAGTAATTCAGATGGGAGGTCACCTTGAAACCATTCATTTCTTAAAAAAAATCCACCAAAAGAAGTCTGGGTGGCATCAGTATACAAATGATGGTCATCTGCATTTATAATGTCATCGTCATTCAAGTTAAGGGGAAATTTAGATCACATGGCAAGGTTGATCTGAAATTTGTTAACTGTACATGGTGAAGCAGTTTTTTACTGTAGTGGGGGAGTTTATGTGAAATAAATGACATGCCTGGAAGTATTACTCGACAGGCAAAGTTGACCCAACAAACTTGAAAGTTCTCTCTTTGTACAAGCTTTGCGTGTGCTATAAGATTGTAAAAATTGTTGAATTCTCGTGACCTTTTCTCTTGGCAAATGTACTTTCATCATAACAGTGTTTAAAAATATACCTAAATATTCAAGTACATGACTTGGTCCTTCTGTCTTTTTTGACAGAAAGAGGTAAACCTAACATCACAAAATATTTAAAAAAAACATTCATTATTTCCTGAGCATCAATATTCTCAGGAACAACCACTAAAATCATCTAACAAATGCAATATATTACCAATTAGATAATTTTCCTTCGCAATCCAACATATGGCTTGTGACAATGTATCAAAAATTTTCTGACTTGGTCTGCTTCCAAAAACTAATTTGTTGAAAAAATAATAATCTCCTTTCTATCTAATGCCATGATAAGCCCATAAATTTAATTAAATAGGTATAATTTTAAAGGCATCAGTAATATCTGTTTTTATGAGCCAAGAATTTGCACCTTATCTGTTAATAATTTTGATTGCATCTGTTCATTTAGACTATGATTTTCCGGTTTTTCGTTAGGAGTTGATAGATCTTCAATAGGTCGTTTCTATTTCAGCTACACCAATAGGATAAATTCTAAAATGTTCAAAAGGTATATCATCAAAAGGACCATATAAATAACCTATCTCTAATTCAGTGTGAACTAAAAGTGATGCCTGGTCAGGTTGTGATTCAGCTGACCTTAAATTTTTACATTCTATTAAGTTTGTAGGAAAATATCTTATAACAGTATCAAAACCGAATTTCAAACCTTCCAACAAATAAGTCTTTTACACAACGTCTGGATAATACAATAATTCTATTTCTGACTGTTTGGTATTAACGTCTCTACAAGAAAATCATACATAAATGAAGGTGCGCTTGCATATATTACAGTTTTCTCTAATTGATGGCTCCTATCTTTTGAGGGGCCGCTTTTTGTTTTTTTTTTAATTTTGGCAGATTTGTCTGGTGTGATCTCCCTTACATGATATACAAATGTGAAGGTTTCTTTTCTTAGGACTCAAACATCCTTAGCTGGCTACCATTAAAATTATTGCAAATCTCTCTGTCCAAATTAACAATTCGATCTCGACCATAAAAATCTTGGTCTTGATTCTTGTAAGAATTACTTGAATTTCTTAAAGGGAAGATATAACCTGGATAATTAATTGCTATCACAACAAAAGATTCAAGGAGGAAGTCTATAGTCTGTTTTATTTGTACGAAAGGTAGCCATATTCAGAAGGTAAAGGGCGCAAATTTCTTTTGTGCACTAAGAAATGTAAAATGTACAAAACTTATAAAAAAGCGATATCAGTATATGAAGTAAACTCTTACGTATATATTATTGTACTTTTATTTTAAATTCTGCATGTAGAAGCCAGAAGAATTTTTTTAATCTTCAAATAATTTGTAATTATCAATCTAAGAGATTTTCCAACATTTTAGAAAGCACAAAGATAAAACAATGAAAAGTAATACAAGCGATTGATATTGAATTTTGCACTCCAGTTTTCTTAAGAAGTACTAATATCACATTACTGTCTATTCATAAAATGTTCATAATTGTAACTTGTTGTTGGTAGAAGCTGAAGTCTAATATCGACGCACTTTGCTTTAAAATAAGATGGAAAAATCTAGTGTAGACTTGTTTACTTTTGCCAGGAAGCAAACCGTAACTACGAGTGGATACTTCGGACCATTTGCTATAGATGGAATAAAGTTTTAAAAAGTGCAGATGCTTAATTCTGTTAAATAAAGAGTTCCAATAATATAATTATAAATAATTAATTTCATCAATAGTTCAATTAATACATTGTACATTATTTATTTAATCACATTCCTTTATTTTTTGTTTTATAATGATTTAAAAAATGTTTTCATAAATCGAATTTGTTTTCATCCAAACGAATTTTTCATGCAAGCCATTATATGAATATCAATATTTTTAATTTTATTTGATCAATGACGATTGTTATCTGCCCTTATTTTCGACATTACGTTTTATACTATACCATTTATTATTATTGGCTAAATGTAATTTATTGAGTTCATCAAGCTATTTGACTGTAAGGTCACATTTCTAATGTGGGATAAATAACACTAACATAAAAGCTAACACTTTTATGCAACATGTACTTAAGCATAGAAACATTGTATCATTTTTCCTGTTTTTGTATTTAGTTCTTAATACCTGAAGTTTAAAACACCTCTGTTTATATAATTCTTTGATTAAAACAATTTATCACTGGCCACAAAGATGGAACTGTGGAGGTAAGAAAATGTGATGGGCACCGGAGCGGTCTCCAGGGCTCGACCCACAGAGCTGACCCAGCGCAAACCCCAGGTGGCGAATAGGGGAAGCCCACCCCTTTTTCGATATTAATAATTGATGAACTTGTTCTCGTCCTGAATATGCATAAAATATTTGCCACTGGACGTTAAGCAACAAACAATCAATCAATCAATCAATGAAATCCTTAAAGACAACTCCAGTAATGGTTAACAAAACTCAGCAATCTTTATCAATGGTTTTTTTAAATTTCAAAAATCTGTTGTTTTTTTGGTAAAATGTTGTTCCTCTGACAAGTCTGTTTGGTATACATCTATGACCATGTGATTGTGGTTTTTTTTTCGCTAAATTTTATATTTTGACAAGTCTATTTTGTATATATCTATGGCCATGTGATTCAATTGTTTGTTTGACGTCTATCCTGGATCTTCACCGTGTTTGCTCGCGAAGGGTGGTGCAGTGGTGATATAATTAATTGGTCTATTTTCTAGAATTGTATCTTGAATCAAATACCAGCGAATAAACGAATTTGTTTGCAAAATCTCGTTGAAAGAACGAAAAATCAAATACATTGGTGCTTATTATTATTTTCGGCCAAAATAAAAGAACCTAGAAAAATATATTGTGTATTCATACGAAAATAATATTCTGTAAGGTTTCACACTGATTTTAAAAAAAAAATTACACGACAATCTTAAAATATTTACTGAAAAAAAGGAATTAAACATTTCTTTGTACTTTTTTGCATATTTAAGTTAGTATTTTTCTTACTTTGAACAAATGTTACCATAAACTATTTCTGATATATTATTTGTTTTCCACCAGTTAGCATTACTGTTAACTGTTATTTTTAAAAAAATGTGATCTTCGTTAGCTGATATTGATTAATATTCTTAGAATATATCTGTAGTACTTTTCTCTTATTTTACCGGCATTTTCTCCTGTCTGCTACCTCTTTTCTATTTTTAAAACTACATTAAACATGAAGACAATTCTATGGTCGTTATAGAAGTAATTCAAACATAACAGGATAAAGTAATGGTCAAAAACGCAAAGACGAACATGAAAACAAGAAGCTCCCAGGAACATGTATCGCACACCTGACAGACTCCGCATTGAAGCTCTGAAATATAGGCGTGATCGCGTGAAAGTGACCTTCATTGCTCCCTCTATATATTTCGGGTACGCAGCTTTTATGAATATCTCTTAGTATAATTTATGTAGTTATATTTCTGGGGGAAACAAGTTCATTGCGTTTTAATATTTTTACCGGGTGTACGTATCACATTTGTCATAAGAAGAGAACATGACAATTAGGGTTTCCCAGGTAGGGGGAATAATCGGACCTTGTGTTTAAAAATTGTTTAAACAATAAACTGAATGAAAAGAATCATATATACTACAGTATCCTGTATAGCCTTCTTTTCCCACAAACCCCTATGGATATATTAATATAATAATTGGTTTTTATATTTTCCCCATGTAATATATCGCAAATTAGTATAGTCCAGCATATCCATTAGGATTTGATAAGATATGCTTCTTTCTGGGTTATTTATCGTATGTTGAAGAAAATCGATTTAAAACATGTATATGCAAGTGATTTTAGCAGTGGTTAAGCTGAAGAGTAAATCAAAATTTTTGACATAAAACTTCAAAAGTAAATTGTCACAAAAATTTTGGGCCAGGTCATTTTGTTGAAATCCTTAAGATGAAATATTCACTTAAAAAAGAATTTGACTAGGAAATTCAAATACATTAACATTAACATCAGCTTCCAAAAAAATTCCTTCAAAATCCAGTTTTTTATTCCTATTTATGTGAAAAAAGGCAGATGAATAATACACGGTTAAGGTATTTAATCACCGAGTCAATATTTATTGGTTGCTAGTGGTAATTTTTAGAATATACATTAAAATATCATATAAATTATTCAAATATCGACTGTGGCATTGTTTAACGACACATGTATTATTAAAATTTCAATTAAATATAATACTATAAGTCAGCTTATATCACACAGTCAATGTCAAAATGCAGTATTCCAACGATACAAGCAAATTTGGTAAGCTCTTTTTTTTTAGATTTTGTATTTCTTTAAAATTAAGGCGGGGTTAGTTCCTCTCATTATCGTTTAAGATTGACTGATTGTCGATTGCTTAACGTCCAGAGGCAATATTTCATGCATATTCAGGACGACAAAATTATTTAAAATAAAGGTGAGATTGGAGACAATAGGGCAATGGTTTTTGACTATTGAAGGAAGTGATGAGTAGGAAGGGAAAATAAGACTTTTGTAGAGCATAGCCTTCACTTTTTCAAAAACTACAAAGGGTCTTTTACCTGCAGGGAGTGCCGCATTCTTCAAACACATCACCTATAGCCAGGATTTTCGTTTAATAAAATGGAAACCACCCAAGCGAGAATGCATCCCCATCTGTCACCTGGGGATGGCGGAGTGTCATCTCTGTGGATCGAGCCATGTAGTCCGCGTCGGTGTCCACTTGTAGTTTAAGAAAGACAGAGAGAAAACAAATGGTTCCCTCAAAAGGAGATAAGTTGATAGACACGGCTAACACAAAGAACAAGATAAAGTCGATAGACACAGCAAACCGAGAACAATATTAAGTCGATAGACACGGCAAACCGAGAACAAGATAATGTCGATAGACACGGCAAACCCTGAACGAGATAAAGTCGACAGACACGGCAACCCTGAACAAGAAAAAGTCGACAGACACGGCAAACCGTGAACAAGAAAAGTAAAAAAACGGCATACGGAATATAATTTATTGTTGATAGACACGAAACCCCTGAATATGATAAAGTCGATAGACACGACAACCCTGAACAAGAAAAAGTCGACAAGGCAAACCGTGAACAAGAAAAGTAAAAAAAGGGCATACCGAATATGATTTATTATTGATAGACACGAATATCCTGAACATGATAAAGTCGATAGACACGCAAACCCTGAAAAAGATAAAGTCGATAGACACGGCAAACCCTGAACAAAATAAAGTCATTAGACACGGCAAACCCTGAACAAGGAAATGCGATAGACAGGACAAACCGAGTACACGATAAAGTCGATAGACACGGAAAACCCTGAACAAGATAAAGCCGATAGACACGGCAAACCGGGAACAAGAAAAATTCGATAAACACGGCAAACCAAGAACAATATAAAGTCGATAGACACAGCCAACCGAAAATAGAATAAAGTCGGAAGACGGCAAACCGACAACAAGATAAAGTCAATAGGCACGACAAACCCTGAACAAGAAAAGTAGATAGACACGTCAAACCGAGAGCAAGGTGAAGTCGATAGACAGGGCATTCCGAGAACCAGAAGTGGACGAAACACAACAGAAAATCACAACATCGAAAAAAATACGCATAAATTTTTTTTTTTTATCAAATCGAGATTCCACAATTTTTAGAAACCAGTGGATCCAAAGCTAGTGATTAGTATTGCTGGCATTACGAATATAAGACATCATATTCTATGCAACGTGTTCACTTAATACAATGAATTTATAATTTAAGCCTTTTTTTAACTTAGGAACGGCTCCACCTGAATACAATTACAATCCTGGACAGCCTGTGACACAGCAACCGTTTGGACAAACAAGTACTGGTTTTGGACAACCAGAACCACCTCCAGGAGCTCCACAATTTCAACCCAGACCAATAATTACACCTCAACATTTCCTACCATATAACACAAAATGTCCACATTGCAGTGCGCAAGTTCAAACGGAAACGAAATACAATGTGGGATGCACTGCAGTTTTATGGTGTTTTATTCTGGGTATGTCAGGGTAAGTACATCAAAATAAAATTTATCAATTGCTATTTGTATGTCAAAAACGACCAGATCCAATAAAAAAAATCCGGAAAAACCACAAAGACGTATATTTTAAGATTCTTGAACATTGTATTCTTGGGATTCAGCATTGACTGTCTGCTCAATATTTTACATCAAAGATAATTCGTGTCAATATTTTGTTGCATTTTTTCAATTGCGTTAGTATTTTGAATTAGCTATCAGAAACAGCGAGTACTTTTTCGAGGTTGGTAAATCATGCTGTCGCTTGTTGTATTTGTAACTGTCTGCATACCATGTACCGACTTAAAAAAGTAAGTCTGATGAAGTGGTTTTTTTTGCATTATGTCGTTTCGTTACACCACTGTCCCAGGGAGGGTTAAATGCTCGAAAACATGTTTAACCTCGCCAAATACATTATGTGGCTTCCCAAGCCAGGAATCTGTAGTCCAGTGTATGACGTTGTTTTTATGGTGGTTCTCTTTAGCTACAACATTAATCACAACACATCCGGTTATCATTAATAGCAGAATAAAACAAGGCATTGTGAAATTGAAAAAAATAATGAAAAAATGTTAATTCTTTTACATTGTATACATATTTGGCCGATGGTTGTTCCATTTGAATATCATCACATTTTATTTTTGGGGCTTCTTACACTTCTTTTTTTGAGTGTGGACTCTGATATTGGGGGCCTTAAGACAACCTGTAGCTGTTGGTAATTTATACGTGTTGATTCTCTGTTTCATAGACAATCATTACACATCTTCTTTTTCTATATCTAGGTAAATAATTCGTCAACTAGACAAGAATACTTATAGCTTTTATTAACTCAAAACAAAACAAAAAATTTCCTCGTGATTGAAATAATGTTTTCAATTGATCATTGTGATCTCATGGATAAATTTAAACAACGCTGGATTAAAATATTAACCAATCGCTTAATCACGCTAAGAATAGAAAGAGAACACATTAATCAGAAAAAAATACCCGAATAATAAGATCAAAATCTAAAACAAGTAAAAGAGAGGTATTTCCCAGTTATAGCAGTTTACTAAAAGCAAGTCGGTTTTTCCTGATGACAAAGCAATGAAGCCTATAATCACAGAGGTAAACAACAGAACAGTTTAAAAATAACCTTTAACGTTTTAACAACAAATATAAATTCTCAATTATTATTTTCAGGTTGGTCGCAGGTTGCTGTTTACTTCCATTCTTTATGAACATGTGTAAAGATGTTACACATTTCTGTCCACAGTGTCATCAGGAAGTGGCATCTTACAAGAGGTCAGAAACCACTCCCCGTTCTAGAGCAATGGTTGTTCATCAGTATCATTAAGTTACATTTATCTGTGTGTACATGGCTTCAGATCATTTTGAAAAAATGCAGCCATTATATGAATGATTTATCAATATTTTGAAATTTCTATTATAGATTAATGACGATTGTGATCTGACCTTTATTTCGACAATACGTTTTTACTATGCCGCCGGCTTAATTATTAAAGTTATTTATTGAGTTCTTCGAGATATTTTACTGTAAGGTCTCATTTACTAATGTGGCACAATTTAAACTAACAAAAGCCAACTCTTTTATGCAATCATACACTTGAGTGTAAAACATTGTATCAATTTCCCTGAATTTTGTAGTAAAAGTTTAAAACACCTCTGTTTATATTTTTTATTAAAACAATTAATCACTGGCCACAAAGATGGATTTGTGGAGGAAAGGGAAATGTAAAATTCTTGAGGACAACTGCAGTGATGGTAAAAAAAAAATCGGCAATTGTTATCTTTGATATTTTCTAAATTTTTCTAAAAAATCTGTGTTTTTGGAGGGGAATGTAAAATTTGTTACTCATTAGTCAGACTATGACAAGTCTATTTTGTATACACTCTGTGGCCGTGTAATTATGCTTCTATATTTTTATTTAATTTATATTAAATCAAGATAAACATATTGTTTACTTTACATCTGTTATTGTTTTTTTGATGTTGGAATAAATAAAAAAATGTGCATCCCTCTTGAACTTGGATTTGCTCAGTCCATCCTGGATCTACGCAGTGTTGGCATGTGACCGAGGTAATTTACGTGTAGTGGTGTTATATTTTTAACTGACTTATTTTCTTACATTATATTACCGATTAAACGAATTTGTTTGCAAAATCCCGTTGATAGAACAAAAAAATCTAATACATTGATACTTACTATTATTAACAAATCTTGAAATCAATATACAATATAATTAAGAACTTAGAAAAAATTGTGTAGTTATACGAAAATAACATTATGTAACGGTTTCTTGCTGATTTGAAAAAAAATCTTCCTCATATTGTAATCTTGAAAGTAAAGTTGCTGAAAAAAGAAATTCAACAATTAACTTGTGAAAAATTTAGAGTATCCAAAGGGGTGCCGATCATGTATACTCACTGTACACAAGCCTCTGTGCTCCTCACTGGTCCTTGCCATGAGGAATTGTGGTGCAAATTTGGTAGATGACAATTGGCTCAGTAGTTTCACACAAGAAGATTCCAAAGCGAATTCCTATTTCACAACAAGTTTGGCTGAGGCAGGGACGCAGAACATAATTTTGGAAGAAGAACACTACAAAGTTAACTCCGGCAAATGTAGATTAAGTGTCATTCACACTACTTTTAATTTAATAGGAATCATCTTTAATCCAGATCAGGTTAATCCGTAAACTGCAGTCTTAACGCAATATTTGGTTTAAACTGACGTCAATATTATGTTCTTTTGATTTCTACGTTTCAATTTTAATCGGGCCACAACCCAAACGCTAGTTTGAACGCAATAGCTTAGTTGCATACTGGCTTTTATTGAGTCGGATTAAGTTAATTTGGATTAAGTAAAGCCTAGTATAGTCAGGCCGTAAGTTAGGATGTTGTAGCCATCTTGGTTGGCCTTGGGAATGCCGTACATCATTTTAATAGGACGGCAGATGACTGCAACATCTAAAATAGGTATTGTTAGCATCCCACAGTTTCGTATAAAAAGGCAGGGATGAAGCGTTATATAACCTGACGCGCTTGTCGTGATAGTGTTAAATGATTGAAAACATTGATCAGGGTTTTAGACAAAAACATTTAAGAATATTATTTTATTTACGGAACTGTGGCAAATTCGATATCGTGGTCTTATTATTAACCCGATGCTGACACTGACACTCGTGGTTGAAAAATCGTAAATGTTGAAGTTCAAATGGCAATATGATTAGGGGGAAAACAAGACAGTGATGCCTATATCTGTTTCTTTTTAATTAAAATGAAGTTTGATGACATTGGAAAGCTATTTGCGAATAACCAAATGGCAAATCCGAATAACCAAAAGGAAAATGGAACTCCATTTTCCTATTCAAAAACTCA